>QLPE01000381.1:0-12145 GCA_003314125.1 Hygrophorus russula | reverse complement strand
TCGCCAGGAACGGATTCCGAGGTTCCTGTGGGAACGTCCGAAAATGACCTGCGTCCCCGCGCAGGTGAAGCAGCCTTAGAGCGCTTTTTACTCGGCTGGTGGATAACAGGCACGGTTTTCTCTACATCTTCTTGGTCTAAGAGAGTCGCAGCCAATGGCAGAACAGCTGTTGTTGTCTCCAGGAATCCCGAGGTGGAGAACTGAGCCCAATCGTTTGCAACTGCACCATTTGAGGGCGTGCCGGCCGGTACTACGGGAGATCCGGTGGTTGCTCCTTTGTTGTGACCACCGGAAGACCCATTACTAGACGGGAGGAAGCCGTTCGATTTTTTGTCCTTGTTGCCTAGAGAAAAGGAACGCCGCCGAGTGGTCTGCGCTTCTTTCCGTGAGAACAAATTGAACGTGGATGACGGTTCCTTCCCAGACGCATCCGCGGGAACGAGGCTCAGGAAGCGGATAGTTTCGTCAGCAAAGATGCGACTAAGCGTGGGAAATCCATCAGATGAAGGGAGGTCCTCCGTGGCTTCCAACGCTGTTTTTTTAATCTTTTCCCATGCAGCGCGGTAACGTTCTCCACCATTCGGAGCGGGTTCTGCTCTGAAGGCCTCGGCGATTAAGCGGACAGGATGTTGCTTGGGTTGGACTTTGGCAGAAACAGACAACTCTGTGTCTATACGAATGAACAATGCATCATATTTCCGCGTCGAGAACTGGGGTCGAGGGAGCAGGTCATCGCCCGGTGATGGGGGTGCACTCTTGCCATATGGATAATGGCGCACTAGTTCAAGAAGCCGGGTAGGCATTCGGTGGTTGACAGCTTCGTCTCTGCAGTATCATTAGGTGAATACGTTGGTTGTAAAAAATAACTGCGAACCTGATGCGAGACAGGAATAGATGTTCAAGAATACGGCCTGCACGTTCCCATCTAGCATAGAATGAGGACCAGTCGTCCGTTTCGTCAGACCGTTTTGTAGACAAGATCCACAAGCCAAGGAATTTGGAAAGTTTACTGCCCGAGATGCTGTTGGTTTCGGCATGAGCAGCAAGAGAGGAAATCATTTCTAACGTAGCACATAACAGCTCGAGGTGGGCAGGGGGTAATTGAGGCACGAGTTTCTCAGAGAACGCATTCGGCGAGTACGAGGACGAGCGTTCTCCTTCAAAGAAGTTCTTGTACCAAGACCATTCAGCCTGTTCTCTGCCCAAGGAATTACCCTCGAGTTTAAGATGACGAAGGCCCCATCGCAGAACGGCGGCTACGTCATGGGGAGAACGAGTAAAATTAAGCTCTGATTCAAAAGCTGATACAGCAGCAGTGGGAGTGGGAGAGAGCGTGGTGATGGGACTTTTAGGAGCCAAGGATTGGATAAAGAGTGAGATTAATTTGCGTTGTACGTCCGGAGAAGCAGAATACCAGTGTGGATGCATGATTCCGAGAGTTTCCAGACCTAGTGCTACAGCATTAGATAACTGTAGTTCTGGGCTGACCAGGACGTACCTCGTGTCGAAATAGCTTGAGAACATGCGCGTACCAAAATGAGAGCTTCCAAAGGGTTGAGTCTCCGTTCCCCAATGACAGAATATGGAAGAATGTTTTGACCATCTGGGTCAGCTTCAAACACAACGCCGAGAGCACGAGAGTTCCCCTCATCCTTTGGGCCAGGGAGGTTCAATGACAAATGTGGAAGCTCGTCGCGGTGATCCGTTGGAGCGTTAGTAGAAGTAGGACCAGATTTTGCCCTAAAAAGAGCGAAAGTACTTCTGTCCTTGCCATTGGCATTCTCAGCCAAAAAGTTGATCGCAGTGGGGGACACAGGGGGAGATACAGCCTCAAACTTGCCCTCCAACAAAGAAGAGCCAAAAGCAGGTCGAGTGTGCTCTTTTTCGTCGTGTTTCTTGCGTCCAAAAACTTTGGACAAGAAAGAAGGCATTGTGTGTTTCTAGACGGAGTTAGTGGCTTGACAAAGGCTTTGATCAGTCCAAATTGGTTTTGCGGACGGGTGTGAAGACCACGTACCCAGGATGTAGGGCTGATATACCTCCTCGAGGACTGGGGAACGTGTAGTACAGCGAGCCAATCCGTAAATTTGGTGGTGAGAGGCAAACGTCTCACGTGGCCCCGTGGTGAATAATTGATCTACCTTGGAACGTGTAAACCGGCTTTTAGGCAGAACGGCCAAGTTTTCAGGCAAAACCTCGAAAATTCAGACCAGCTGTGGCCTGGCATTTTACGTTCGATCAATGGATATGCTTTCTTACATATATGCCCCACAGCGGCTTCGGCATCTGGAGTTCCTCTTTTGTATTCAGAATTCTATAACTAACTTTACAGACTAACTTCTATCGGCAGGTTTGGGAACTGGTGGTGAGCACTCGCGGGAAATTATTGACGAAGGAGTTACGTTTCGAGAAATATATAGACTGTTCAGAGCGTATAACTGACAGCCCTTACAGTTACACGTACCGGTCGCGCTTGGCGTGTATGGAAGGGCGAAGATCTTCAATTGGCGTAGAGTATCTGGTTTTCGGTAGTTCGTAGAAAGTATGCTGGTAAGCTCTTCGATGCACTTGACATTGACGATTTCTTGATCTTTGTTCAACCTCATAAGAATATTTTCGTGTCTTAACTATCTTGAGTAACCAAGATGGTATTATATTAATTAATTCCCGCAACAACTGTTGCTCTTACTCTGCTTTCGAAATTAGGACCACAGTCAAGTGTTTCGCGTGCTTTTCCATGGCCGAAGCTTCTCATTGATCGGGGGCAAGCAAGAAGCTCCCAGCGACTGAGAGCCTCGGGAGTTTATTAGGCAAGATCCAAAGAACCTGGGACGTATGCTCTCGACCATTTGTATTCAACATAATCGTGAGTGTTTTATTTCGGGGTCTCGCACGTATCTCTAGGGACACAATTAACAAGATATTTTCGGTCTGTAGAATTTCTGAAACGGGTTCCCGCCTTGCTCACTGTTGAAAATCGACGAATAATGGATATATCGTTCTCCTGCACCCGGAAGCCCGTTAAATCAGGATGCCAATTGGATCTCTTGCAATCTCTCGGAGGATGTCTATTCCCCATCCTTATTCTAAGTGTTACAGCCTCTTATCATCAAGACAGAACTTGCATTTTCGATCGCCGACATTTCCCGCTCTTCGATATCTTGTCAGAGATTGACGAGGATGTTAACAAGATTTTGGATTCACCAGTTGGAATCAGCTGCAGTCCAAGATGACATCCTTCTTCACCTGCGCCTCCTATTCCCTAAAGAGTCTCGTGCTGATGGATTTAGAGTCGTCTGAAGACGATCTCATCAACTACCTTGGCCACGCGACATCGTATCGACAGACCTTGCGGCGCGCAGTAACCGCACACTGGAACCTTGTCTTGACGACAAGATTCTCACCCAGTTGAACGTTGACCTGTCATGATCAAACGTCCATCTAATGCCCAAAGTTCATGCCTCTAATTCACAAGCTGTGACTATTATGCGATGGCAGATGACCTATTCGCATCGAGTCTTCCACCAGACTTCCAACTACTGATTCTGGCACGGCTCGTACAGTGTGGCTGTCTCCAGTCTCTCATGGTCTAGCTGCGAGATGAGCATACCGACGGCATCAGGTTGTTGGAGAATCTGCGAAGGGAAGGACTTCGGATTTTTTATTAGTAAGATAGGTAGAGGCGATGGCAGTCGGTAGGTGTCAACTTCAGCAAATGAGGTTGCTTACGTCTACCGTTAATGATTGTCGTCGAAACTGACCCCTGCACTGTACGAATCCGTTAATAAATTTTGTTTGAGACTCCTAGCCTTTCAGAATAGCCGAAAGCCATCACGCAGGATAGCAATCTCGAATATATATATGCGTGACTACATGAGTGAGTTTGCAAAGACTTGTTAGACATAGAAGTCATGCAGAGTCCCGCACAACATGATCAGAGCCGGTCCTATATCTCTTCCTCCGCGCCTGCATCTTCGCGGTTACCATCCATATCTAGCTTACGCTTTCTCCCAGGCATCTCGGCTCCCCCTCCATAGCCCACACCTGCTTTTCGCCTCAACGCGTCCAGATCTTGCTCAGCTTCCTCTGCCCATTCCAACACAAGATGTCGACCCAGCAAATGCGTATGCCGAAGGGCAGCATATGCATTCTCCGCCTCGTGTCGGGAAACGAAGTCCAAGAATGCGAATCCGCGCGAACGAGCGTTCATTTTCTTGGGTATGCGAACCGATTTTAGATTGCCGTGGGCCCTGTTACAATTTGTTAGAGTGCTCATGCAAAAGTAGGAAATGAATATAGCGCACCCAAAAAGCGCCCGGATGTCTTTCTTCGTTGCCTCGAAAGGAACATTCTTCACAATCATCTTCGTTGTCGTGCTCTTGACATTTGCCTTAGAAGTGTCCTCTTCCGCTCCACGTCCAGCGA
Organism: Hygrophorus russula; assembly: GCA_003314125.1. Taxonomy (NCBI): domain Eukaryota; kingdom Fungi; phylum Basidiomycota; class Agaricomycetes; order Agaricales; family Hygrophoraceae; genus Hygrophorus; species Hygrophorus russula. The sequence continues at coordinate 7,720 of QLPE01000381.1, read as the reverse complement.
ACTTGACATGTAGAGCATGTCCATCCAGGACGTACCCTTGCATACCTTTAATTGCCGTCTTTGCAGCGTCAATAGTCTTGAACCCAACGAAACCATAGCCCATACTCAACCGTGAAGCATCAGGACGTTTTGGATCTGGCTTTGTCTGGACACGCGCAAACGAGAAGGAAGGAAGGTGCCGAAAGATCTGGGTGAGCCGTTCGGTTGTGGTAGCGAATGATAAGTTTTTAATAAAGAGCGTCGTTCCTGCCGCAAGAGATGGTTCTTCTGCATCAACGTCCTGGTCTACGATCGTCACTGGTTTCAAACCACTTGACGTTGCTGGTCCTTCCGTCCCGGGTTCGACGTCTTGGAACATTCCGAGAGGTCCCTTCTCCAGATATATGACTGAGTTGCCCAATCGTCTATAAGCGACTGCGCGGAAGCCTTTATTCGCTTCATCTGCATGTGCAAATTCCACCACAGCCATGGTTCCTGCTGGAGGAACCAGTACGCGGGTCAACGTCCCATGAGGTTCAAACAGTTCTCGTATGGCTTCTGCGGTGGTGCCGTATGGGATGTTTTTTACCAAAATTGTCGTATCAGAACGGGCACGGGATGAAAAGGTCGAAAGGATGACGCCTTGAGATTCCAAGTATGATTTTGTCTCTTGAATGACGTGCGTTTCTGCCAACGCCAATTTGACGGCCGCATTGTCAGATTCGGGACTGAGGATGTCGGCTTTTGATATATTCATACGGTCCGCGATAGATGAGACTACTGCATCGCTCTGAGGATGTGGTACACGCATAGTCAGAACAGGTAGTAATTCTATTTTGATTGGGACGGGACGAACATTCATATATAACATGCTCCAGTTAAATTCCTTTCCAGCCATAGCTTTCCGTTTCAAGTTTTTCTCGCCCTTCACTGTTGTCTTCCCGTTATTTTCTTCCGCCTCATTTTTACCTTTCCGGCTGACTGCTGCTAATATGTGAATAAGACGTCCCTGAAATGATTTCTTGTCGAGAGCTTCATATGCAGCGAGCGCACATGTAGGCTGGGCAAAAGTGATGTATGCGAGACCTTTAGACTGTTTCGATGATAAGTCGAGGGGTATGTGGACCTGTGTTTAATAAACAGTCAGTATGAACGATTACGGCCATTAAAAGGTAATACGAGGGTCAGAAAATGTTCTACTATCGGTTCCCAAAGGATCAACATTCCCGAAGGTCTGATGTCCCTAAAAAGATTTCATCCGGTCCATCATATTGAACGAGGATCTTACCTGAAACGTGAAAGGATAGTCAGCAACCAGAAACCTCGCATAAATCGACAGAATGATGAAAAATGAGTGAAATGGCTCAGAATAATTTCTACTATCGGATTTTCCCAGAAGGATCAACATGCTCTTGTAGAGTCTGATGTCCCTATATGCTTTATCATCGTCGCCAGAAAATTCCACACATTCAAGGAAGAACAACATCAACTGGATGGGATACTGACCTGAGAAATTTCACCAAAAGGTTTGAAAAGCTCTACCAAGTCCTCGTCCGAGCATGAGAATGCGAGATTGCGAACAAAGAGTCGTGAGGTTTCAAGAATGGTCGTTTTCGTCAGATTAGTTTCTATGACTGAGTTCGTTGGCTGAATATAAATCAATGAGATATAATCAAAGGTGGTAGAAAATAGGGCAAAGCGAACCTCATTCCTCCCCATGTCAGGCATCTCCTCGTCTTGCTCGAGTACGTTTTCCGTTGAGACATCAATGGATTCGACATTCTTCGACATCCGATGTTTCACCCAATCAAGATCAGATATATCATCCTCCCTCTCACTAACGTCTTTTTCCCTTCCACTGTTAACCTCATCCCCAACGACAGCCTCGGTCAATTTACCTGGTGAAGGAATGATCACAGGTTGATGTCGACCATTTTCATTCGACCATGACGGGCCTTTCTTCGGCTGCATGATCTTTAAAAATTCGTCTAACTGCAGGTCGTCTTTCTTGGGTTTGGCATCTGAGGTGCCCGACTTGGGTCCGGCCGTTTTGTGTAGTTTGGGTCCATCTTCGTCATCGTCGGTGGGTGATGGCCCCAACCGAGGCCGTTTATTCGGTCTGGGTGCCGGAGCATCCTTTGTACCCTATCATATAAATGTCAATTACGACGCTTTATACCACTGAACGTTAGTACACACCTGTACAATCGAGACACTAATTCGAGTAGAGTCGATGAAAGTCCTATCGAAATAGTCCCTAGCCATTCCAGCTTCCTTTTCTGTCTTATACCCCACAAAACCGAAGCGCCTTGAGGTTCCGTCTGGCTTGAGAGCTACTTTGATATCAGTAAGTGTTCTTCCAGGTCCGCCTCTTTGTTCGAAATGCTCGCGTAGGCGAATTGAGGTAAGGTAAGGTGGTAAGTTTTTTACGATGAGACGAGACATGTCTGCGTAGCCGTTAACGTTTGCGTCAGTGAGGGGAGAAAGAGAAGAGCAAGACCAACAAACCTGGTGGTGAAAGAAAATAATCTGCTTTTAAATTATTTTATATACTCCGACCGGACATTCCCGAATTCTACTTAATTCGTTCGTCGAGGCAAATCAATATGTCGTCTACAACAGTCAAAATGGAGGAGAAAAATCCGCGAGGGATCCCCAAAGCGCCGTTTATTGTACTTACTTCAATATCCATTCGTTAAATTGACTTTAATCGCGTACACAGGCAAATGTCGAAGAATATCTGGGTGGACCTGATGCTGAAGTCGAGGGACCACTAAAAAGCTTTCAGGATGCACTTGCGTACGCCTATTTAGCGCCTTCCTTTACTTGAGCTGATATATAATGAAGTGCAGGAAGTATCGTTACATGGATACTAACTTAACCCAACGACGGCAAGGCCTAGAGGAAAAGATTCCCGACATCAAGAAAACGCTAACTATGGTTGAATATCTGCAAGAGAGGCGAGTGAGTTCCCTCTTGTCTGTCTGACCCTTAGGGGCATATCGTGATGATATCGGTAGGAAGGCATGAGCAAGGTTGGAGGTGATGATGATTTGGAGGATGAAGATGACGAACCTCAACAACCAATGAAAACCACGTTCGAGCTCAACGACACACTTTTTGCCGAAGCTGAATTGCAAGAGTCCGACACTGTGTATTTGTGGCTTGGCGTACGTCTTTTCCCGATTCCAGGAACATCTTAACTGAAATGTGCCTCGTCTAGGCAAATGTGATGTTGTCGTATAAAATACCAGCGGCTATTGCGCTACTCAAATCGAAACTGGAGGCCGCAGAGATCAGTCTGAAGAACACCATTGAAGACTTGGAGTTCTTGAGAGAGCAACTGACAGTCATGGAGGTGAACACTGCGAGAGTGTATAATTGGGATGTGAAGAGGAGGCGGCAAAAACGAGAGCACGACGAAGCCTTAAACAAAGGGAAAAAAAGAGATGCCTAACAACCGTCGATCATGATGCACGCGTATATTTTCTATAGTCCACTCAAATAATATCACCAACGTTGGGTTCTCCGAGTCAGCTAGACGTAATAGCGGGATAACACATGTCGGCTTGTCGATACAGCCAACCGAGCTATCTTCCTTCACGACTCCCATAGTGCTACTTTCTAATGGACGAAAAGAGTCGTGAACTTGTTGTTCCAGACACATCACACAAAGTGCCTAGAACTGACCTCTACGGAAATCATGACGGGTCTGGTATCGACCCAATCTACCAGACGAAGGCTCGAATTTTGAATCAAGCTATTCAGGATATCGGGATGGGGAAGTACCAGGTAAGCTTTGAGCGCGTTTTTGACGTGTTTAAACAGCCATAAATCCCCTTTGCAAGTGGTATCTCTTCGTCGTTGCAGGATTTGGATGGTTCGCGTATGTCGTTTTGCTGCCCGTGCATACCCAGGGATCTGATGCTTCCGTCCAGTGATAGCGTTTGGCCTGTGAGTAGCGAACAATGCGAAGGTGTCCTTCTTATCGACAGTAACCGACTGTATCACAGCTGTTGTCTGGAATCATTCTGTCGCCAGTCCTTCTTGAGTTTTCGTTCGACGGTCCATTCCTCTCATTGGCTGCGAACGTGGGTTTATTTGTGGGTGCCGTCTTTTGGGGCCTAGGGTGCGATATCTGGGGGAGACGGCAAGTCCTCGAATACAACTCGAGGTAATATTCCTATATTCACTGCCTTGTGTTCTACAGTTGGTCTTTCAACATCACGCTTCTCATGGCTGGAATTTTTGGCCTGTCTGCGGGTGGTGCACCGAACTTTGTCGCTCTTGCGTCTTTGTTCGCTGTGCTTGGTGTAGGCGTTGGAGGTGTGATCGCCTGTTACTTGACCAGGCTTATATGGTTGCTGATATGTGCCTTCAGGTAACCTGCCTGTTGATTCAGCTGTTTTCCTAGGTTAGCGGACTTTCTACGGTATATACAAGTCTCTGAACCTTCTTAATTTAGATTTTATCCCGGCTTCGCATCAATACTTACTCACGATACTATCAATATGGTGGTCTCTTGGCCAATTAATCGTCAGCTTGGTACGTACGAGCTTGCTGTAGCCGATAATCGCGTCAACTGTGTGGTATGGTAGATCGCATGGCCGCTCATCGCCAATTTCTCTTGTCCCCAAAACGCAGATACCTGCCGCCGCTCTGACAACATGGGCTGGCGCTATATCCTCTTCATCCTAGGGGGAATGACCCTGATCCTCTGGGGAGTCCGATTTTTCGTCTTTGACCTATTGGAAAGCCCACGTTATCTCGTTGGCATTGGCAACGACGCTAAAGCTGTGGCTGTTATCCGACGTATAGCCGAGTACAACTCAACGACGTGTAGCTTGAATGTTGATGATCTCCTCAAGGCCGGTAGTGACGCAGTTGTCTCGGGACGAGACACTAACACACGACGTAGTATTCTCATGTTCGACTTGACCCATGTCAAGGCATTGTTTGCAACGCCAAAGATGGCGTGGTCAACCAGCCTCTTGATTGCTATTTGGGGTATGTCAGAGTGAAACATCTGTTGTGTAACTTGTTTGACTTCATACTGCTATCATAGGAATCATTGGCCTCGCATCTACTCTTTATAACAGTTTTTTACCTTATCTGTGAGTTTTATTTCGTATTTCCCCCGTCTGCATGCTAAAGGTCATCCGGACCTTCATCAGGCTGACGAGCCGAGGTGCCGCCTTTGGCGATGGTTCTTTGTATATTACATATCGAAATGTATGTGGTACCCATCCTATTGTGAATGCCACTGACTGGTTTCATAGCAAGTCATCCTAGGAGCCATCAGTGTTCCTGGAGCATTCCTTGCGGGGTGGGCCGTAGAGTTGCCATATATTGGCAGAAAGGGTACACTTGCCATTTCCGCAGGCAAGTGATGTAATATTGCTTTCGTGGTTGCACCATTCAACGACCCCCTGCGAAAGGCCTGACTGGCGTATTTCTTTTCGCCACCACCACGGCTCGGACGTCTAACACCCTTCTTGGGTGGAACTGTGGTTATGTGTTTTTCAGTAATGTGGACCGTCTTCATTGCTGCAGTTGTGTGTGGATTAGCTGACCCCTTGATACACAGATTATGTATGGTGTCCTGTATGCCATATCACCAGAGATATTCCCTGCCATACATCGGGGTACTGGGAATGGGCTGGCGTCGACGGCGTCTCGAGTATTTGGCATTCTGGTCAGTATGGGAGCCATATACTTAGCATGCCCCATGGACACTGACATAGGCTAGTTCTTTAGGCTCCCGTGATTGCACTGTATGCAAACTTGGCCACTGCAGTTCCGGTATACATTGCTGGTGCACTGATCATGGGCTCTGGATTACTTACGCTGCTCCTTCCATACGAGCCTAGAGGCAGGGCTTCCATGTAAGGGCAACTGTTGTGTTTTCAAATTTCTCCGTCAGGTACCTGTAACCTACAAGTCTTGGTGTATAGCTCTCCGAATAGATGAATCGAGTCACGATTACTTTTTGTCGCAACGCACATGCAACACCTTCAATTCGGATGAACCCAATGTCCGTATACCTGTTCCTTTTAACTTTAGCGTACATCCATATAAAATTCCAAGTCTCTTGATAGTGGTACCGTTGGCATCAGTAGCCTTTATCCAACATACAACGCTCATGAGAGCTTAAGACATCATTTACCATGTCCACACGTCACAAGCTCTCTATGTTAAAATAATCTCGTCCACAAAGGTTGCATGTTTACCCATCTAGGTCACGGAGCTCGGGCCTCGACTCTAAGTTGGTCAGACGGCCTACACCATGTGGCGGTAGATGAGACAGAGGGAAACATCTTGAGAATCGATCGTTATAAGTGTGTATGTGTTGCTCAGAATTAAACGTTGGATCTCAATGATCAGCAAGAGAACGGGTGAGCGCAGCTGCGGTACTAAACCAGCGCCTAGCTGGACCTACCGGTGTTCGAACATTTTTACAGTCCAACTTGTGCGCCATATCTCGAACACTATTTCGTCCTATGACACCCTGGAACTCGTGGTGGGTTGGCCGTCAAAGGGATAAAGTAATTTATAAGTGGACATGATGGTCCAAACTGAGCTTGCTGATCATACCGCGTCAATATGTTACAAGTAATATCATAGTAATAACTCCTCGTAGACTGAACTATTTAACAAAGACCGCATGTGTGTCCACAATATGACTGTTTCTGTTCGGTAGTATAGAACGTACTTGCGCAAAATCCATTCGCGTTCCATTCAGGGCACAAGGAGGAAGAATCTGTGCAACCGATACATTGGGTATAAAATTCGGGGGCTCTGTGGGCGGAAATAAGGGGACGATAAGAGTTGCAAGAAGCGTATCGTTTACCCATTTGGGTCTGGTAACTTTAGCTCACGAGCCCTAACTTGAAGTTGGTCAGACCTAAACACATTCTGTAAGTTGTTACGAAATAGGGTTGAATATTAAATGACATGCGTGAGTGGCGTAGCAGCGGCGCTTGTGGCTACGAGGGCGATAATATAAAGGATAAATCTGGATGAAGTGCGAACCATCCTGAGTTATTTGCAGAGCGACCGCGTGTTAATGGAACGTTCTTATAATCCAACGCATACCTAGTCCTGCCACTGACGTGTTGATCGGATGTTGATCGTTCGAGGTGTCTGTCAGGGCTTTGACTGGTGGAATTTACCAATGAAATGAATGCCCCTGAGGGTATATCAGTATTCGCCGGGTGAAGTCTGCATCATCGAACTGGCACAGCATTTGAGTACTTTTACCGGAACCGAAACCGGGGACAAGGACCGGGGGGGAAAGGGCCGCATAGAAACGCCAGTCAGCACCATGTATCTATTGCAGGGGAAAGGTCAGCCTTTCAGCTATCCTATGATAGTGGGCAGTATTCACAATGTGCACTAGCTTCAAGTGAAGTGGGCATTAGAAGGAGCCGGGAAGCCGAAAGTCCAGATAATGGTCATGAGAAAGAAAGCGCTCGGCGGGGGAACGTCCTCACACGCTAAAGCGCCTAATAATAGGTAGAATTATTCCTGCTGTGTTCTAAGACATGACCAGGATCTTCGGACGATTTTTCCATAAAAGTTCAGATGCACCAATTGGCCAGCCAAAGAGTTTCCGTTTATCAGAGTGGTGAGTGGAGCATTACAGTACTAGTGTCACGAATAGTACCACCACCCGATAACACCCCGAATATCTGGTCCGTTCGTTCCAAACCTATCAAGATGTGATCGTAACGGCGAATGT
>QLPE01002688.1:0-29604 GCA_003314125.1 Hygrophorus russula | reverse complement strand
TATATATAATATTTGGGTAAACCCTTTAGAAATTACTTTAAATCCAGGTTAAATCTTGACACAGCCGGTGTGAGTGAGAAAGATAGACTGACCGCATGCTCCTGCTTAGTAGAGTTTGGCCCGGCCCGACCTACATGTTCCCAGCAACCGTTCTTACGGTATTACGAAGGTGTTGAGTTTTCTGACAGTTACTCGAAACAGTTGTGACGAACGAACTAGGACCGACTTGAGCGTTTGCTGTGGAGAATGTCTACTGATCAAGATTGTAAAAGACATAAGCCGCCTGTGATGTAAGATACTACGGCTGAGTGGTCATGCAATTGGTAGGGAAGACTACGATGATCCGGGACAAATCATTTCTTTTTCTTTGGCTTCTTTTTCTTCACCCCTCCTGCTGCTGCGGCTGGCGTCGTCACCATTGGCGTTGCGGTCGATGCTGGTGTAGGTGCACCTTGTGTGGCAGGCGCTGCAGGAATGGGAACCACTGGTTCTGGAGGACGTCGATTCTGCATTTTTTGCATCAAGGATAGATTCAGGGCTTCGAATCGATTAAGAAATATAGACGAGTATGTCTTGAATTTTAGACACTGGGATGATGCATGTCAATCAGTTGGAACGGAAAATGAAGCCAACAGGACCGCACTGTGATGTTGTCGGTAATTTTCAAAACGAGTTTGCCCTCGGACGACCTCCATTTTATGCAATAACGAGTCTACGCACACCGATGGCTCAATGAGTTTTCTGCACGATCAGAACGGGGTTGCACGCACATTATTAGGCGATTTTGCATAAAGAGCCTCAGCTTGCTCTTGGTATTCGTGCCAGGATGCGATGTATACCATGGCTGGCGAGGTCAAAACAAGGAACCGGCCACCGGCGCCGACGTTCCGTTTGGCAACTTAACTAGCAGCGTCCCTTTTGCTTATCGTTCTTGTATTCTACTAACTGTACATACAGCGGCAGGGGCTTTTTTGAAGGGATAAATGGCGACAGAAAAAAAGAAACGTAGGTCACAGCGGAAGGAACAAACAGCGTCGATGTCTGATTGTGTCGGTGCCTAGCCCTCCCTTTCATTGCAAACTTTGCCGCGGGCGCCATCGCGGGAGTTTCTGAAATTCTTACCTTTTATCCTCTCGGTGAGGGAGATCTTCAAACCCATGCCTTTTAATCGAGAGTATGATTAACCGTATATTGCAGATGTTGTCAGTTGAATATTATGCACTGAGGTCCTTGTCATGCTAAATGTTATCGCAGGTGAAAACCCGCATGCAATTGGAGACTGGGAAGGCAAAATATGGCTTGGCAGGGACTTTTAAAGCTATTGTTAAGGAAGAAGGGTATGTGCCGCTTCTAATCATTGGTCACACGAGCATAACGCCTACGCATCAAATAGCGCTGGGCGACTGTACAGAGGTGAGAATTTGAGTCCACAGACTAACTAAGACTGATGGGTGCGGAAATAAGGTCTTGTCCCACCCCTTTTGTTGGAGGCGCCGAAACGTGCCGTTAAATTGTAAGTCACATTCACTTTCGCAAGAATATATAGTGATACTTACGCGCGCATTCAGCGCTGCAAATGATTTTTGGGGAAAGACATACATGAGGATCTCAGGGGAATCCAAGATGAACCAGCAGTTATCGATACTGACAGGATGTTCGGCTGGAGCATCCGAATCTTTCGTTGTCGTTCCCTTCGAACTCGTCAAAATCAAGTCCGTCTATGTTCTGTTCCATTTTTAATCATAAGTCTCAAATAATACTACGGTTAGACTGCAGGACAAAAACAGCACATTTGCAGGTCCTCTAGACGTGCTCAGGCAGGTTGTCCGGAAGGAGGGCCTCTTGGGTTTGTATACTGGCATGGAATCTACTTTTTGGAGGTAATGTAGTATTCTATGATTTGCACCCAGCATCTGACAAGTACCATCAAAGACATTTGTGGTGGAACGGCGGCTACTTCGGGTGCATACATCAAGTCCGGTCCTTATTGCCAAAACCTGAGGCAGGCTCTTCAACACAACTTGAAATGCTCCATCCCTGATGTGCTTTTTCAGAATCAGCAAACAGAGTTAATGAACAACTTTATTTCTGGCTCCGTCGGCGGATTTGTCGGCACTGCACTGAACACCCCGTAATTGCCTCTGCTATCAGCTTGACCGACCATACTGACCACAGCCATATTCGCAGCTTTGACGTAAGGTTGTTGCCGTATCGCAACTAAAAATTTTGATATTCACCATTTTGTCATAGGTTGTAAAATCTCGCATTCAAAGTGTCAGCAAGGCCCCAGGTATTGTTCCAAAGTACAACTGGACCTACCCCGCGTTTGTCATCTCATTTCGCTTCCCCGGGCCACAGCATTGACTCGTTACAATTGGTGAAACAGACTGGTAACTATATTTCGTGAGGAAGGCGTCACGGCCCTGTACAAAGGATTTGTGCCTAAAGTCCTCCGGCTGGCGCCTGGTGGTGGAATTTTACTGTTGGTAGTAGAATTCACGTTGGGCGTCTTTAGAAAAGGTGCGTGGAAGCGTATAAACTACGTTTCACGACAAGCTGATGCTCTATGATTGTTTAGCCCTTGGGCCGCCATATATTTGAGATCTAAATAACACGGTCTTTCGAGACGTCCCTCCCTCCAGGAAATTTAGAATCTATACCTTACATGTGGAATAGTTTCCGTCGGGTTGACTTCAGAACCACCGTCACCCTCGAATATAAACTTCCGAATTAACCCTGTCTATTAGCGCCGAGACTATCTGCCATTAAATACTCCCCAGCAGCACAAATCCCAGCTGACCATACTAGTAACAGAGAAGTGATGCAAAAGAAACTGATCGACTGCCCAATTTCCAGCCACGATCCTGCAACAATGCGATTAGGGCTGACGAGACCTCTGGTGAGTAGTCTTACCGGTATCTGTGACGTTGAAAAAAAATGACATGGTCATCCCTGGGCATGTAATACGGAAAGTGAACAAATTATCTTGATCGCAAGAGAGAAAGACACCTACCGTCAGTGAGGGTGAGGGCTACGAGGAAGAGGGAAAAGGGTGGCAGATGTAGGCGAGCATTGAGTGTCGCAAACGTGACTGACAATATGACATAAGGAGCGACGATCTTGAAAATCTGTGCAAAAAGACGATGGCAATGGTTGGTAATGGTTGACATAATTCTGACCACAAAACAGGAACGCACGAGGAGAGTTGCCATCAAGAATGGATTGAATATCGGCACAAGACGATAAACAGGTTCTAGATAAAAGGATCTACACTGGCCATCGATAGCGGTTGGCTTCACGAGAGGAGGTTCACTCACGAGATGGAAGCGACGCTGCGTGTCCCGGCGGTCAGTACAAACAAGCATAGTCCGCGATACAGCCGCACTTACTTCCCAGTTCCAAAAAACGCAACCTGAACAAAGAACAGAAAGAACAAGGCTATCCGTATGTCATCGGCCTGAAAACGATACACGGCGTCGGCTCTTTTCGGGCTTCCTCGCAGAACAGCTTCCACTTCAATCCATATAACCAGAGTAATTGAATAGGCCAGATAAAAAAGACCCTCAACACTGATGGAGAGTATGACAAAACACGCGCCGAAACTTAGAAAGAACGCGAGAATTTTTGATCTAGGGCGGTCGTGTTTGGTCTGCGACACAAAGGGGAATAGAGATGCAGCAACTAAACCGGCGTTCAGTACAAGACCATGAGTTGATAAGGGTATGGCGTTCACCTAAGATGACCCATCCTGAGATCTGATTTCGGAGAGGTAATCCTTGCTTTGCTTGAAGGCTTAACACCGAACTCGTTGTGACAAGCATTGCCGAAAGTAGTAGGAACAACTTTTGGGTTACATGAAAAACGATGCTCATAGCTTCAACACAAAACTCACCTGAGTAATAAATGAGACTTGTATATCACGGACTCTATTCTTTCCCGTTTTTAGATCACGAGATATAAGTATGGTAGCGGTACTTCCAACAACGAATATCCCGGCGCCACCCGCCAAGCTGCGTACACATTAAGTAAGGGCGTTAACAGGAATAATGAGGTGTCTCTCACATTGCAAATAAATTCTCCTTTTTATCAACGCCGAGGAGCGGAAACACGCCCGTTATGAGGCAAGCAAACGCCCAGGATAAGAATAAGAAACCATGCTCGGAAAGTGTGCTTTTCGGCAATGATATCAGAGGCCAAGCGATACCAGTTAATACAAAACCAACACTCCATATAGATCGATGAGTATATGCGGCCTGCCAAATAAAGTAAGACAAAGAAACCGAAGGACACATTTGTACATACCACCATGCTTTGCAATGTTGTCATGACAAGGCTTGCCTCTAAAAGCAATTTAAAATAGTAGATATGTCCCTGCCCCCTCGCTGCCACCCAAGCACAGAGGGGTCGGGCAGCATTTAGGATGAACTGGTGCCAGAAAAAACACGGGAATGTTACGTAGAGATAAAAGGACCATGGTGATCTCTGAATTGCGAATAGAACCCAGAACGCCAACAAGACTGAGATTGCCGTCACGGTAATAACAGAAAAACCATGGGAAGCATAAGCGCCTTGGGGTCTGAATATAAATAGGGAAGTATACGCAGCCCATCCGCTGTATGCAGTAGTGACGAGAGAGCGTATCAGGAAACGGTCGTATCTTTACGAAGTGTTGGTCAGCGGTTAGTAAGAATTAAATTGAAGGCACACTTACATTTGGAGATACCGAAGCCCCGCCAGCCCAGCTTGTATGAGTTCAGCAGACTCAATACGGGCGTCGTACCAATGCCCATCCGAAATCAGCTGTTCCACTTTGGCTATTTGGGTCAACCTGATAGGTTCTTGTGAACCAGAAATGCCCTCTAACTCAGCGAATGGCTTGTAGAACAAGGTGTGTGCTTGCTTCAATTCTGGTCTAACTCGTAAGCACGAATGAGGATTAATATTGTACAAACTTACCGTGCTTTAATCGGTATTGTTCGAGTATCACCTACGCACCATATCGTCAACAGCACCAGAATTACGGCCGACTAAATACCTTTGCATTCACCAACGCCGCGTTGGCCTTGGCTTCGTCACCACCATGGGGAAGCAAATATCCAGGGCGAGTAGGGTCTATGTCAGGCAGAACACCAACGGAATTGACGGGCCAGTTGATGCCAAGGAGAGCCGCCATGAGTGAGGCCACGTCAGCCTGCTCCACATCGCGACGCAGCAGATGTGTAAGGTTCCAAGGGTAGGAGTAGGAATCATGCGAGGATGGAGAGGAATCTGGTAGAGGGCCCCTGATCCCTCGGCCCCATGCGATCAGAGGCGTACGAGTGTTATCTGGATCTACGGTCCGGTCAGAATTTAGTGAACACCTAAGGCTCGTCTGAGCATTGGTTTACCTCCATCCCCATGGTTCCCAATCTCGGACATACCGTGGTCTGCGCTGAAGATGAAGCTGGTTTCTCCATCTTTGTAAAAATCTGATAAAAGGGTCTCTGTTTGGCGTACGATACTATCTACAACTTGAATATTGTTCATATATTCCTATAAAGACGCATCTACATGAGAAATGAGCGTGATGCACACTGGGAGGAGCTTACTTTGGAGTGGGGTCTGTATGAATGACCCGTGGTATCAAGTCCGAGGAGATGAAAGAAAAATACAACCTTGTCGCTTCGTAATTGAGAATTCAAAGTGCTATCTATGGTTGCGTTGTGAAGGAGAGTACGGAAATGATCCAACACCCAAATGTCCAGTGCGGTTGCATCTAGCCTTAAACTGAACAAATATGTCGTGACATATTACAATGAAAGCTACCTTTAGTGAAATCTTCGTCCTCCTCGTCGTAACACCATGTCTTCACTTTTCCAGGGGTTGCGCCACGAGAAAACATTGGGAGGATATCGGGGGAACCAAAAGCAAACGTGTGGCTTGACTGATTAAAAACGGAGTCGAAGTCGACTGGGTTAGTTTTCCAGCCCTGGAGGTCATCTAACTCAGCAATACCTCATAGCCAACATTGTGGACCAAAGGATTACCTTGGTCACGGCAGACACGTCCTCGTACATGCCGCCTGTATCAAGAAAGTACTGTCCAGCTCGCAAAGAGACGGACATAGGTGGGAGGCACTTACCAATGAGTGCAACATGCCCTGGTCGACTTTCTGTGGGCACACGAGTGTGTGAAATTCCAAATGCGCCACGAGATTCGAGAATCGAACGTAGGTACGGAGCGACCACTTTAGGCGCGCCTGGGACCGAAGGAAACGCGTCCATTGAGAACAAAAGATCAGCCCGTAGTCCATCTCCTACAACACAGATTGTTAACGACAATAGACGATAGAATTTGATCATATGCACCGACAATGAGGACCAAACGCTGCGACTCGGCGTGTTCGAGACGGTAGCTTTTCATGCCATTTACGACAGGACTTGTGAAGTAACAGTCGAAGACGGCTCCAATGTAAGCCAGGTGAAATATGAGACCTGCAGTCAGCAAACTTGCTATGTTATACTTGGTGTGTGTCATAAGAATTGATGCTGCACATAAATGAGGAGAGCACCTTTTAAGTTCCTTGACCAGTCTAATATTCCTTGTGTACTTAGTGGGCACGTGACAGTAGCTCCGTGACCGTTTCGATGCTACTCACGAATATAACCTTGCAATCCTTGGACAAGTCACGGACCTGGAACAGGTCAGGGCACAGCCCGCAACTACGCGACTTTGGATGACATGCACTGGGTCGTGTCCATGCTCGCATCTCCCGGGTAACGGTCACGGTGGACACCTCGATTATGGACAAAGGGTTACATGGATTTACGCGTGTCTCCGGTGGAGCTGCCATATCTACACATCAAGAGATCAAGGATGAAATCATTTTACTATATGGGAGACTCTAGATCATAACGAGTATAATATACGCACTACAACTTCACTTAACATCTGGGCAGCCTCATTCCACGTTGTGCATTGGTGACGGTTTATCATCCATGCCCACTTTGACAAGTACCCTAGGAGATCTAGATGTCACACGACAGACTTCTTTTACCCCTTGTTAGCCTGTACGTCCCTCCCACTTGGCCACACGGGTGCGTGGACTAAATACGTACAATGGTATGCCAGAGAGCAAGTGTGACAACTCTTTTCCCAGCGGCGCTCCTGTTCTGACCTATGTTGCGTTATATCACAACTATATTCGTACTGTTCGGCCTCCCCTCGGCGTTGTGACCTTTCTCACTCTATGCAAAAACGGATTCGGGCACCTACGAGACTTTGAAACAATCAGTGCCTTTCATTGGATTAATTCCCTCTTGTTGGATTGATGCTTGAAGCATTAAGGCTCGTCCCAGGCTGTCCTTGCGTTTCCCCACTATTTTCGGTTAGTCATCTTACGTTGCACTCCACTGCGGTTGAAGTGTAGTCCTCACAATCGGGACCAACAGGAGAGCCTTTTTGCCCCAAATTGCGCATCATGACGGTCGCGGACTGGCCCACAGCGATTTTCTTCCCGACATCGCCGTCAGGCGTCGCATCGCATCTAACCAACTGGCCTTTTTTTTGATGTCAAATTATGCCAACACAAGTGTCTTGGACGATCGGGGAAGTGTTAGGCGAATCTGAGACAAGATTGGAATGTAAGTGTCAATATGTTAAACATGTACATGCATCTCAAAACAAAATGAGCGGTAGTAAAAAACCCAAAAAAGATATAATTAGATATATCGATATAGGTCCTTCCTCACTCCTCACTCTGGGATATGTCCATGCAGACGGGCATCTCTGCTGCTAGCTCCGACAGTCACCTTTATGGTGCCCACAGGCTTTCGGTACCCTTGCGAAACGACGTCCCAAATCGACAAGTCGAACCGGGACAGAGTAATCGTGATCATCTTCCTTTCATTTGGTCGTATCTCTACGTTCTTGAAGCCCCTGAGGATTGACGGGGGTTCCCCAGATGACGTCGGCATGTTCAAGTAGAGTTGTGGACTCTGCAGAGCCATCCAAGGTTGAATGAGAATGTGCGTTTGGTAGAAGACTTACCTCAGCACCGGCTACTGCACCAGTATTTTCTATGTAAAACGTGAATTGATACGCAGGTCGGTGCAACCTGGCGGGAATGGGTAAGCACATCAAGTGGGAAGAAGTCGGTCATACCACAAGGCCACCGAAGATCCCTGGCCTTGTGGGGTCGGCATTCCGGCCGCCCAGTTGTCTTCTAGGTCTGCATCTATACCATCCTGACTGATTATTTTGCTAATGTCGAGGTCGGAATACTTGAAGGTCGTATAACTGAGGCCATAACCGAATTCGAACCGGGGAGTGATGTTCATCTACACAGCACGTCAATTGGAATATGGAACGAGACCCTAAACACTTACAGCATCAAAGTGTCGGTAGCTGAAGTCAGGTTGGTTAGCTGCATGAGGGACCACTGCAATCAAGCATTAGGGCTCACTCGATCATCAACCTGGATGCCAGCAAAGTCAATAATGTCAAATATACACAACAGGTCCGAAACCTACCCTTCAACATACGGGATACTGACGATCTCGTCGCTATTAGCGGCGAGAGCGAGCTGAGCAGGATAGTCCGAGGGTTGTTTCGCAATCGTGTACGGTAACCGACCCGACGGGTTGACCTTTCCGTACAACACGTCCGTCAGCCCATTCCCAGATTCAGGCCCTGGCAAGCCCGCCCACAGAACCTAGCCCCAAGAATCAATTAAATAAAAGTATAACTCGAGAAAAGTGCGTGAAACTCACAGCCGTGACATTTGGATGGTCAATCCAAGGCTCTAAGATCAGTGGTCCGACACTGTGAGTTACCACAATCGTGTTGTTCTGCAAAAAAAAAGTCGATATTTGTTGCAACAGTGAGATAGCAGGAAAACTGACATTCTGAGCGGCAACGGCTTGAATAAGCTGGTCACCTTGATTCCAAGCCGTCAAGTTATTCCTGGGTGGCTCGTTTAGAATGGATAATCATTGCAGAGACTACACCGAATACATTACCTATCGCCTACATTGCCTGGAACTTCTTGTTAGAAAACACGTACGAGCACATAGGACTGCAGTTGCTTACCATCAACCGTGATGTAACCTTCTCCTGAATCCGAATTCACAAAGACGATCGCCACAGACTTGCCAATAACAACATTGCCTGCCCGTGGGAGGTTGAAATCGTCCAGGATCCAAGAGACACTGGTCCTATCCCGCCGAGCACGAGTTTGTATGGCCTCCAATGGCTACGTAACAGAGTCAGTCCACATCACGAATCAGATACAAACAACCTACCGAGATGAGATACGTGAGGTTCCCAGACCTTCAATAGTGTAAGCTTGAAAACGAGATCAAATGAACCCATGTTCTCACCCAGATCCCCAACCCATTGCCAATGTACCAGATGGGTCACCACCGCCATCGCTGAATTCATTGGGGCCAACAATTGGAGGCCCTGCATCACTGCCAACCAACACGATACTCCTTGGCTTCTTCAAGGGCAATGTACAATTGACATTCTTCAACAAAACCGTACTCGCTGCGCCAATCTGCCTCACAAGCTTGTCGTGATCGGCTTGGACGTCGATGTGCTCGTTCGTGGCCTCATCGTCTGGATGGAACGCGTTGAAGTTCACAGATGGGTAAGACGCCGAATCTTGGTGCACGAAATACCACGCAGCTATGATACGTGTTACCATGTCATCCAGCCGTGCAAGCGGAATGGTGTTGTTCTGTACAAATGCGGTGAGGTTGGCACCAAAGTAGGATGTGCCTGAGTCGAAAGTGATGTCTCCTGGCATGGTCATCTAGGACATGTAATTTCAACCCAATGTCATCTAGCATAAATATAAGTGCTCACGTCTAATCCAGTTACGGCCGACATAGTCGAGTGTTGAGCACTCCAATCAGACATTATAACTGCAGAATATCATTCAATTCGATTGCCAGACTAACAAAATCAGGAAAAACTCACATCCCTGAAACCCAAACTCGCCCTTCAGAATACCATTCATCGTCTTATCGTTCTCGCAGGCATAAGTATCGTTGACAAGGTCTTTAAATGCACCCAGGTCAAATATATTAAACACAAGAAAAAGATCATCACGAACTGTAAGACTGAGAATCCGTCAGTTTCAGGTCCTGTTACACGGTCAGGGAACACTCACACACATGACAGACGCCACACCTGCCATAACACTCTTCAAGAAAGGGTACGCATAAATTTCGTGTTGTGTCCTATCGTCCACATTCGAAGATTCTACCATACGCGAACGTTCCTGTTCGCTGATTACGTTCATCTGCGTTAGAATTCCACCACGAAATCTGCAACAAGCTCACTTGTTAATGAAATGTTTCGCGCAAGCCTGCACTCCGGCTTGCTGTATCCCTAAGATCGTTTCATAGGCCCCTAATCAAAAGTGTGCCCACAAGAATCTCAGATCCAGAGTGGAAACCATATGACATTCACTCACCAACTCCCGTTAAAAATGGATCAGCGCCAAACCCTTCCCAATTCCTTCCACCATTCGCAACTCGCCCCATATTCATCATCGGTCCCAAGGCGATATTGACGCCTTTTCTTCTGTGTTCCTGACCCATGGCTAGACCCCGCGCGCGCATGAGGCTGGGGTTGAAGCTGATAACGAAACATGAACAATGATATATTGAGCAGAATACACGAGATAACTTGCGTCGCGGCTACGTTTATCGCTGCAGGGAAGACTGTGGCGAAATCGGCGAAGCGAACTCCCAAAGGTGAATCCTTATTCATAAATAATGGTTAGGGCATTATCAGCATGGAAAAAATTCAGTTCATTACTTCGAGGCATAGTCCCGGCCAGTCTTGGACCTGGGGTATGTTCCCAACACAGCGCCCATTGGCCCACCCAATTCCGGTAGTGACATTTACCTTGTCCTCGATAGTGAAAGTTGCGATCTGAGACACGTGATTAGCAATGAATTCGATCACGAAGTAAAAATTAAATGTCAATATTATAAAAACGTTCCATTGAATTAACAGTCTACTCGGACATGCTGGATCCCATGACGGGATGGAGGCTGATGCCAAGCGACCACGAGTACAACACGCACCTTCTTTGTGGCTTTCTCATAAGCCGCAGCCCAAGCGGGTCCAAAGTCAGGAATGCTCTGATTCTCAGAGCCAATAGTCGGAGGATGGCTCGGGTCAGTACTGACGAATACACCCGCAATGGGGACTTGGCTCGGTGTTGGGAATGGTGTGAACGAGAAAAAGGTGATCGTGGGCGTCATGACGCTCGTTTCTGATGCAGGTATCGTTGAAGTCGTGACATTCGTTTGAGTGGTAGTATCTGGTGAAACTGTGGTGGCGAGGGTTGTGGATGTTGGGGTCGAGAAAGTGATGTAAATCCCGGTGGAGTCCCTGCCCAGCACAGACGGCAGCAGGAGCAACAAAGTCCACAAGATCATGTAGGGCAGAACTGTGGGAATGCAGCTCGGTAATGCAGTATTCGCATGAGGCTCTCGCCTTAAATGTGGTCCGGGATGGGTGATGACATCGATAATCCTTGGTGGTCGGATGGGGATGAAGTGCTCACCTTAGGTCTTAGAAGCTTTAACACCCACGGTTCTCATCAAAGGAACAACTCAAGCTACTACTACACTGGACCCAGGAATAACATCAGGAGAGAGATCGCCGTGTCTCAAATGACAGCCTGTGTCATCGGTCCGCTTTCAAGTTTTGAGTCGAACCTGAACCGATTTAAAAGTCCAACATTATTGGCAGTTACAACTCAGAAATAGGTCTAGAGTATATACATATGTACAATAGAGCGTAACTGATATGCAAGTATGCAAGTTAGCAGCTAAAGATCTCGGAACTGGTCGTGAATTACGTGCTAGGATGCGTCAGTAAGAATTACAAAATGCAGGCATTACATGTATGTTTATAACTTGATATGCACAGCAAGGTCGTGCGTCTAAAGCACCGCCGCAGAAGTGGAAACAGGGAGCCAGAATGACGAGGAGCGGGTATGCTATGGATGGATGGATGGATGGAAAGTTACGTGCGTATTTCGTGTCAAAGTGGTAGATGGAGAAAATATCGTGATAATGATGAGTTGGGTTGAAGAGAATGCGTGAAGTGTGCAGAATGCGTGGATAGCTCGTGGAGGGGTATGGATTGCGTTCACATGCCGTCGTTCTCTGTCCGGAAAAAAGAAAAAAAGAAGTGGGTCCATCAACGCGGAACTCTTCCGCGCTATATCTTCAGCTCCCGAAACCCCCGCACATCAACCCGGCCCGTCCCATTTCTCTTCCACTCGCCCTCATCCTCGGGCCCTTCGTCGCCGTCGTCTTCGTCCCCGCCCACGACTTTTGCCCTTCGTATCCCCACGCTGCTCTTCTTGTATTTCCCACCAGGAATAACAATCTTCCCAGCGCTCACGCTCCGCCCGCCACCCCCACTGTGTACAACTACTGTCCTCGGCTTTGGCAACCCAGCTGCCTTACGCTGTCGTCGGGTCATAGGCCTCACCCGGAGTGGAGGCGGGGGCGACGCAAGAGGGGGGGATGAAGCATCAGAAGACGAAAGGCTCGATTCTATCGAGGACCCGGGGGCGGAAAGGCCAGGTGTTGAACCATCGACATCGATATCCATGAGTTCCTCCTCACCCCCTTCGTCTTCCTCCTCACCGCCGACAATCCGCCTGGCGCTCGATCTGGTGATGATATTTGACGCGGATGCGTTCGACAGCTTCGACGACCGCGTGCGTTTCGCTACGCTGTCGGATACGGAGGAGCCAGACGATTCATCGAACGATCGTTTGGGAGAGCGGTTGACGCGAGGAACAACAATGGGGAGGAGGGGCGTCGTGCCTATGATGGGGATACTGTTTGATGGCGTAACTCCTGACGAAGATGGAGACGTGGCTGTGAGGGATGGAAGGTCCGAAGGAGCGGGCGACGGTGAGCGGGAAGGTGAGCGGGAGTTTGGAAGGGGTATTCGGGAAGGGGTCGATGGGCCTGCCGAATCAAGTTCGGATTCAAGTGGATTGGGTAATGGTCGGCGTTTGAGTGGGGACTTGACTTTAGTTGTAGCCTTTACTTTGGCAGACGGTAGTGATGAAATTTCGGGATCTGCGTCCAGTTCTGTCACGTATGGTAAACCAGAGTGGGGTCCTTTGAGCTTGCGGATAGACGAGAAGTGTTCCCAATCGTGGTAGCTGCAACGGACGTCAGTGGCCGCTGTGAGGAATCGACGAGATTACTTACGCAACATAGATGGCGCCAAGAGTATCAGAATCGTCGGATAGTTCATCCTTGTGCTTCTCTTTCTCCTTCTCCCTCCCCTTTTCCTTCTCCTTTTCAGCCCTCTTCTTGTCCCGTCGGAGTCGTCGCTTGTCGCGTTCGTTCAGTGCTTCATCTATGTGTAGATTAAGGTGTTCTGGTGGGTCAGGAGTGGGGGGATCACCGCCACCGGCATTCCATTCAATGACGTATACTAGACCGGGTTGGATCACCTTGACGTTCCGACGTGTCAAGTGGGCAAATGCCGACAGTTCCAAGTGACCTCCATATGTTGCTTGTTGGTTCATGAGCACAAATTACATCGAATAGTGTGATGTACGCACCATTCTCCCGCATGCACTTCAGATGTACTTCGAGACCCCTTTCATCCTCAACGAAGGGTTCGTAGCGTTGTTTATGTTTCTCGATCCAATCACAAATGTCCTTCCTCAATTGCATGTGATGTGACGGTGAACCATAGAGCTGATCGGAGAGGGCCCGAAAGAGACAGTTCCCATCACCAAGAGTGGGCGCAGCATAGAGCCCCAAGGCACGCAACTGTTCTGTGAGTAGCTGAGTGTTTTGCGCGGGGTCTGTGAGGAGCTACGATAATTTTGGGCGTCAAGATGAGATATTATGTGAAAGTGATAGCATCAAGAAAGTGCTCACCCTGCCTTTGCTTGACCGCGTGGTGCGCGAGCGGACTGCGTAGATGATATTAAATTATTTATCGTATTGATCTGAGCACTGCAGATTACTCACAGTGCGCCTGAGGTTTCTGGTTTCTGTGATGTTTCTTGGATGAACCCATTCTAACGCACAAAAATTAGTGTAACTGGTGAGTGTTGGAAGCAGAACCTGTGGTCCACTCTTCGGGGTCTCTGCTAAAAGTTGGACCCCTGACACTGGGACCAGATTATAATTTTTACACAATGACGTGTGCAAAAAAATATTGCAAAAAAACAAACACAGTGAGCAAGATTTTTGGCGTCGGCCATCACTATCTGATGAGCGTACGCAGTGACATGCATGACTCTCGCAGGCTCCTAATTTTGTATGCAACAGAGACAGGAACTGCTCAAGATGCAGCCGATCGAATAGCTCGACAGTGTCGTCGCATTCATTTCGAGTGCCGTCTTTGTAGTATGGATGCTTATCCGGTGGTACTATTTATGAATTCCCCTACTATAGTACAAACAACTCACTATCGTCATAGTCCGAGCTCATCTCAGAGCATACGGTCATCTTTGTCGTCGCTACGACAGGCTCGGGGGCCGAACCACGTTCCATGACATCGCTATGGCACATGCTACTCCGATCTGATTTGCCTACGGACTTGTTTGAAGACCTCGATTTTGCAGCTTTCGGTCTAGGAGACACAGCCTACGAAAAATTCTGCTGGCCTTCGAAGAAACTTTGCAGGCGTATGCAGAGTCTTGGGGCCACGCAAATCGTACCCAGGGGAGAAGGAGACGATCAGCATCTTCTTGGGTAAGCGAGAGCCGTGTTTATGAGTAGAGGGTGTTAAATTTTTATAAGGATCGATGGGGCATTAGAACCTTGGACAGCTCAGTTACTGGACACGTTGTTACGATTGCATCCCTTGCCCGTCGGTCTACCAATTGTTCCCGCAGACATTATATATCCACCTCGTGTCTCAATGACCGCCGTCCCTAATAAACATCCCCATTTAGACCCACTAGAGGCCGACAAAGCACATCATCTTGCTACCCTGAAATGCAACCGTAGGATTACAGCGGAAGATTGGTATCAAGATGTTAGACATATAGAGTTCGAGTTCTTAGATGATATTCTGTACGCGATACCCGTTCCTCTGCACACTCAAGTCGCTGACCATCGGTAGATACAAGCCAGGGGACGTAGCTATTGTACACCCCGAGGCCTCAGTCGATGATGTTGAATCACTTCTTGTCTCCCTTGGCTGGGCAAACATAGGAGATGACACGTTCGTCATAAAACGTAAATTCGTGGGTATGTACCCTGACTTGTGATTTGCTGTGCACCATTCAAATAACGATGTCAAGACCAGTCCTTGCCTGAATATCTCCCCGAAGTAGCTACCCTCAGACATTTATTGACTCGATACGTTGACTTCAATGCTGTTCCTCGGCGGTCCTTCTTTCAACTTCTTCGGCACTTCACTTTGGATGACCTAGAACGTGAAAAGCTGGATGAATTTGTCTCTCCCGGTGGAGCCGTGAGTTCCAGAAAAACAGGTCTAACAAATTCAATATTTTATTCCCTTGTTTTCCAGGAAGACTTATATGACTACTGCACGCGTGTCCGACGAACAATCAGGGAGGTCCTAGCTGACTTCAGGAACGTTAAGATACCAACAGAATATATATTCGACATATTTCCACCAATGCGAGCGAGGGAATTCTCAATCGCGAGCTCTGTCGAGGTAGGCACGATCATTTATTGATCAATGCCGTTGCTCATTCACCACAGAAATATCCACACGAAATACACCTTTGTGTTGCCATCGTGCGGTATAAAACAAAATTGAAGGCACCAAGACGAGGGGTCTGCACGTCATTTTTGGCTGCATTGTCCCCAGGTGAGGATGGATCGCTGTTTACGGATCGCTATAATTCCCGTTTACAGGCCACTCATTACGAATTGGCATTCGAGCGGGCCTCTTTAGTCTCCCGAAAGATCCTCAAACGCCCATCATTTGTATTGGTCCGGGGACCGGTATTGCTCCTATGCGATCAGTTATTCAGGAACGAATCCAGGCAGGTTCATCATGTACGCCACGCTGTCAGTAACTAAAACACGTCTTACAGTGTTCTGCTACAGATAACACGTTGTACTTTGGTTGTCGATCGGCGAACAAAGACCAGCATTATAAAGCTGAGTGGATAGCCCACGCAGCCCATGCTGCCATGTCGTATCGCATTACTTGTTCGCGAGATGGGCCCCAGGGGGTGAAGCGGATTTATGTTCAGGACCTTATACGAGAGGATGCTGAAGCGGTATGGCAAAGAGTCGGCATCGAAGGAGCTTATGTGTTTATTTCCGGGTATGTTTTTTTTGCTTCTCTTGTTTGTTTGATCGAGGTCTGTGTTTATGATCTCCTGAGCAGATCGTCTAATAAGATGCCGGCTGCAGTAAAAGAGGCCATTGCCTTTGCCGTAGAGACTCATGGGGGGAGGACCGCAGACGATGCCCGGGAGTTTGTGGCTACGATGGAACGGGAAGGCCGGTTAGTCGAAGAGTCTTGGAGCTGAGGGAGTATACCTCGGCCGAAAAACCATAAACCCGTCTGAAGAGATGCGAACGAACGTGTTCCGTAACATTATGGAGGCTATATCACGGGGAATCAGTGGGTAGCTGCAACTGACTTTTACTATCCTGAATAAATACAAATTTAAAGTAACGACGCGCCCGCTCACTGCACCCGTAGTGACCTGCTCCGTACACATCCTTTGGATAACTCTTAGGTTAAGTCCATGAGAATATGTTGTCCCCGCATTATCCGTCAATGTGAATGTTGGAGTAACTTTCGCGTACTCTTATTCGGCACCACAACCTCGACGTGAACATGAAGTTTGTCAATGTCAGCACCGTCTTACTCGCTGTCTTCTTGACTGTGCCCTCCGTCCATGGCGTCGGGTATGTGCTCCCGTTTGTTTGCATGGTCACTTCTACATTGCATGTCTTGTTCGTAGCAGAGCAACAGTTAGCGTACCTTTCAATCCCTTGCCCACCTTCCCAATTCCCTCGACGACATCGTCGCTCCCAGGCCCGTCCTCGTCAGCGAGTGGCGCTACCAGCCAACCCATAAGCAGTGCAACCAGTATACCCGTTAGCAGCACACCCGCTGGCAGCGCGCCCGCTAGCAGTGCACCATCGAGCGGTGCAGCCACAAGCACGCCTACTCCTACTACGGCTAGTTCATCGACCTCTCCCGCTTCCGTCTCTTCTACCAGCAGTTCTGCGTCATCTACCTCGTCTGCCAGTTCAACCAGTGCATCTGCTAGCAGCACGGGAGCTGCAACGCCTAGTGTTCGGGTTAATGGACTGGCGCTGGGAGCTTGCGTTGCTGTTGCAGCTGCGTTTATGTGAATCGTGATGACATGGGAAGAATTGTAATGGCTCAGGCGCGTAAACTAACGAATATAGGCCGTCACTACGACTTGTTCCTGTATTTTTCTTTTTTCGTATGCTACCCACAAAGCCTAACTGCATATGCATGTCTTTTTTCTTTTTTCTGTAGACTAATAATCCGTGTACACTATGAACAGGGTTGGTCCCAAACCGTGACACCCAGATTCCGAATCCCATGTACTTTGCGGACCTATTACTGTAACTGGTTCCGCGCAGGAATCTCAGTGGCGAAACATTTGGCACGTAAACGTGTAAATGATAGAACACGGGTGGTATTGAACGTTAAACGACAACCCGGAGGTAATTCTCGAGCTTCGTAGGTGCTCAGGCCTCAGGCCTCAGGCTTGGTCTTTACCAGAATCGATCCTGCTCGCGAAATGTCGTAGAGAACCTTTAATTTGCCCAGTCTCTTTCTTTGAACGAAAAGTATGCGATGTCTTGGATGTACTAGGTGAGCTCTACTTCCTGTATGATCGGAAAAGTCAAATATTACATCGTCAGTGCGAGCGTCACCATCACCAACGGACACAAGCCGGTGATAGGATCCAATATTGAAGCGACAGCTTCTTCAGACACCTATGGGCATGCAAACACTTTATAAGCGAGCTGGGTGCTTCACTCTCTACCCGACAGCTACGGCCCATGATGTTGTGGACGTTGCTGGTACTGCTACCATTTGTGCTAGGAAGGACTTCCTCTTATTCAACTGATAGCGCCGGGAACTCTACCACTTTTTCAACCACAACGTTCACGATTCCCGTTGAGGTTTCAACAACTACGACTGCGTCCACGAACACTACGATTTCAACGGCACCAGCATCAGAAACGGGCTTCATAGTTCCCACAATCGCCCCCTTCTCGTTCACACCGTTCCCAACACCAAGCCAAGCCCCCGTCCCAGGCGTATTTATCAATACGGACCCGAGCCACCCTCCGACCATCGGTTCCGAAGTTCAGAGCATTCCTGACTTTGGACCTGCTTGGGCCGCTGCTCATACGAAAGCCAAGGAAAAGGTGGGTGTTGCACACATGGTTGCTCGTCATCGGCCCCCGTCCAGCCATGGTGATCCGCGTTAATTCCGCGAGCGCGTGTTGTCGTTTAACCCCGTTCAGTACTTCTTGATTCATTCACTATCTAATCGCTTGTTTCAGATTGCGACCTTTAGTATCGAAGAGAAGGTTAATGTCACTACCGGAATTGGGTATGGCGTCGGACGCTGTGTCGGGAACATCCCTCAGATCCAAGATTGGCCAGGATTATGTCTTGAGGTAATCTATCAAACCGTTTTCATACTAATATTACCCTGACCATGATCTGCAAATAAGGATTCACCTTTGGGTGTTCGATCAGTCGATTTCGTCACTGTTTTTCCTGCGGCAATCAATGTAGCCGCAACGTATAGTTCTCTCTCATTTTACAAGATGTATTGTTCTTCATGCGTTCCTTGTCAGCTTCAACCCTAGTCTTATGCGCGCACGCGGTCTGGCTATGGGCCGGGAGCACAGAGGCAAGGGCGTCAATATCGCCTTAGGGCCGATGATGAATATGGGTCGAATCCCCAATGGCGGGAGGAATTGGGAAGGGTTTGGTGCCGATCCTTTTTTGACGGGAATTGGTGAACAACTCTTGTGTTGTTTCTGATCTGATTCCGGGGTTCTGATGTATGCCTATTTGATTAGGGTCCTATGAAACGATTCTAGGGATGCAGCAGGCTGGAGTGCAGGCTTGCGCGAAACATTTCATTAACAAGTGAGCTTGTTGTAAATTTCGTGGTGGAATCCTAACGCAGATGAACGTAATTAGTGAGCAGGAACATTCGCGTATGGTAGAATCTTCGAATGTGGACGATAGGACACAACACGAAATTTATGCGTACCCTTTCTTGAAGAGTGTTATGGCAGGTGTGGCGTCTGTCATGTGTGTGAGTATTCCCTGACCGTGTAACAGGACCTGAAACTGACGGATTCTTAGTCTTACAGTTCGTGATGATCTTTTTCTTGTGTTCGATATATTTGACCTGGGTGCATTTAAAGACCTTGTCAACGATACTTATGCCTGCGAGAACGATAAGACGATGAATGGTATTTTAAAGGGCGAGTTTGGGTTTCAGGGATGTGAGTTTTTCTTGATTTTGTGGTCTAGTGATCGAATTGAATGATATTCTGCAGTTATAATGTCTGATTGGGGTGCTCAACACTCGACTATGTCGGCCGTTACTGGATTAGACGTGAGCTCCTGTACCCGACCCAGGCAATACTCCATTCTGAAATACCTTTTTCTAGATGACCATGCCAGGAACTATCTCCCTTGACCCATCAGACGGATCCTACTTTGGCGCCAACCTCACCGCTTTTGTACAGAACAACACCATTCCGCTTGCACGGCTGGATGACATGGCAACACGTATTATAGCTGCTTGGTACTTCGTACACCAAGACTCACCGTCTTACCCGGTCGTGAACTTCAATGCATTCGAACCTGACGACGAAGCCACGAACGAGCACATCGACGTCCAAGCCGATCACGACAAGCTTGTGAGGCAGATTGGTGCAGCGAGTACGGTTTTGTTGAAGAACGTCAACGGCGCGTTGCCATTGAAGAAGCCAAAGAGTATCGTGTTGGTCGGTAGTGATGCAGGGCCTCCGATCGTTGGCCCCAACGAGTTCAATATTGGTCTTGGTGACCCGTCTGGTACATTGGCTGTAGGTTGGGGATCTGGGTGAGAAAGTGGATTCTTTCAAGTTTGCTTCACCTGCTTACGGTGTTGGAGGGTCGCGAACTTCACGTATCTCATCTCGGTAGGTTGTTTTGTCTCTGGCCCGTAATATAAACTGATCTTCCAATACCTCGGACGTCTTGTTACGTAGCCATTGGAGGCCATACAAGCTCGCGCACGCCAAGACAGGACAAGTGTCTCATGGATGCTAGAGAATTATGACCTCGCGAGGGCGGGCAATGTTGTTATCGGCAAGTCTGTGGCGATCGTCTTCGTGAACTCAGATTCAGGAGAGCTTTTTACCGTAGACGGTAAGTTTCTCAGTTTTGTTGGACGGTTCGTGTCGTTAATAGAAGAAAAGGCAATGCTGGAGATAGGTATGATCGCCCCTGTGATGACTTTCCCCTTTAATTGAATGCATTAGGAATAACCTGACAGCTTGGCATCAAGGTGACCAGCTCATCCAAGCCGTAGCAGCTTTCAATGTCAGTTCTTCCTAGTATCTTTCTGCTGCAACGAATGGGCTTAAATGTCAGTAATTTCTAGAACAACACAATTGTAGTCACCCACAGTGTCGGACCATTGATTCTGGAACCTTGGATCGAACATCCGAATGTTACAGCTGTGAGTTTTGTGTCCTTTTTTCGAGGTATGCTTCAATCTTGGCCCCCAGGTTTTGTGGGCGGGCTTGCCTGGAACGGAATCTGGGAATGCCTTGACAGACGTATTATATGGAAAAGTCAACCCGTCGGGTCGGTTACCATACACGATCGCGAAACAGTCCTCGGATTATCCTGCTCAGGTCGTTGTCGCTGTCGACAGCGACGAAATAATCAGTATTCCGTATGTTGAAGGGTACGTTGATAACTTGCTGTGTATACTAGTCATTGTTGACTTTGCTTGCACCAGGTTGATGATCGAGTGAGCCTTTGGTTGATGGTTGGTTCATCTCATGTAACTCATCTATCTGACCCCAGCTATCGACACTTTGACGCTGTAAGAGTTCGAAGTCTTGCCCTTTATATATCTGACCCGTTGTGTAGATGAACATTACTCCCCGGTTCGAGTTCGGCTATGGTCTCAGTTACACGACCTTCAAGTATTCAAATCTCGACATCAGCAAAATAACCAGTCAGGATAATGATCAAATGGACTTGGAAGACAATTGGGCGGCCGGAATGCCGACGCCACAAGGGGAAGGATCTTCAGCGGCCTTATGGTGAGCTTAACCTCCTTCCAACCTGATATGATCTTTATACATATCGGCGCTCTCGTCAGGTTGCACCGACCTGTGTATCAAGTCATATTTGACATACAAAACACCGGTGCTGTAGCCGGTGCCGAGGTAAGTTCCTCTCGTCTGCTTTGCATATGCACGCCAACCCCAGGTTACACGCAGAGCCCGCAAATCTACTTGAATATGCCCGCATCATCTGGAGAACCCCCGTCAATCCTCAGGGGCTTTACGAACCTAGAGATTCTACCAAACGAAAGGAAAGTAGTCATGATAACTCTGTCTCGATTCGATTTGTCGATTTGGGACGTCGTACATCAAGGATATCGAAAACCTGCTGGTACCATAAAGGTAACTGTCGGAGCTAGCAGCAGAGATGTTCGTCTGCGTGGAAAAATTCCAGAATGAGGAACTTGAATGAAATTGTTTTGTTTTTATGGCTAATTCTTTTTCCGAAGTACCGTAATGGATAGTGGCACTGCACCTCCCCCTACCAAAGAAATAATCGGTGCGTTATAACCAGGACTTCGAACGAATGCCAGTGAGATCGTGCCGCTTGGCACACTGTCAATCTTGGCTTGTGAAAATACTCGAATATAACACCAGTGGCGTGATCTTGGCTTTCAGCATGTTGTACATGGTCAAGGACCCGGCGAAGTGAAGCATGATCCGGCTTCAGTAAGTGTCGTGTTGACGGCATGAGACTAACGAGGAGGCCATTTACGTTTTCTCCTTGGTCATGTAAACGATGAGGTCTAGATTAGTTTGCTAATTACTAAAACATAGCTGTAGACCTACTTAGATCAAAGAAGGCCTTATAAACGACACATCCAATGTCGTCCATCAGCTTCGGAACCAGGACTGGCTAAAGAATGTTTCAGCAACATGAATGAGGGCAGAAAATTCTCTTACAGACATCGGCCCCTCTGATACACCTGGACTGAACACAGCTATTCCAGCAAAGACAGTATGTCATTGAACATGCACCTCCATCGCAAATTCTGTGCAAGCCCAAAATTACACCTCTGATTGAGCGAAAGAGGCCCTCGCAGGGCGGCCGGGCCATTCACCAATTTACGGGACAAAATTCAAACGAAGTCTCCTGAACAGTGAGACAATAAGCACCAGCGGGCACCCGACGCCGAGGGTAAACCTGAAAGGGGATGGGTTAATGATAACAGAGACACATGCCTCCGACCAACCGTTACATTGCGTCAGGACGCACGCAAAATATATGGTTTTATGGACGACCCAGGTCTACACGTGACCACCTCTCCATGAACCCCACCCCGACCGCACCCGTCAGTAGCCCCTACGTCATCTTCGGTTACGGGTCCCTCATCTTCAAGGTGCACACTCTTCATTGCATCACAATGCCCCGAATCCGTACTGACAGTCACGCTCCAGCCACCCCCACACGTCATCGCCCAAGGTACGCCAACACAAACAGCATATAACCGATGTATGACGTGTTGCTATCCACGCCCCATACACAGTGCCCGGCTTTCTAAAGGGTTACGTCCGCCGCTTTGCACAGGAGTCGCACGATCACCGCGGAACGCCTGAAGTGAGTTCCCGAGTACCAAGCATTGTCGCCGACCACAAGGACTGACATGGGTTACAGGCGCCGGGTCGCGTGGTGACGCTTGTGCACAAGGAAGAATGGGACGCGTTCTCGAGCTATGTAGGTTCCTCCAAAATCCGCGTGTGATGCTAATGGTGATTGTGGTGCCCGTGTTGTCGACAGGAGGCATTTCCTGACGAAGACACTGTGTGGGGTGCGTGATCTCCTCCCTAGCCTGGGCTGCCAGGTGCTGACGAGGGCTCATTCTTAGGGATCGCGTATACAATTGACCCTGCCCACGCCGCAGCGGTGCGGGAATACCTAGGTACGAGCCGCATACATGATGTTGCATTGATCAAGAGTCTTATTTCAAACATATGAGACAGATTACCGCGAAAAGGTGCGTGATCCCGTACGCTGTGGGCTTTGATGCTCAGTATCAATTGTGTGGATTGACAGGACGGGTATACGCTGGAGACACTCGACGTGTATGGTGTCGTGGACGGAGGCAAGCAAGTGGCCGTCCCAAAGGTAAGCCCGTATATGCCACGCATACGGTCAAGCTGCGTTTTGATGGGCACTCCACTTGCAGGCTTCTGTGCGTGTACCTCTTCTGTCCTCTACTACCATTCACCAAACCCCACAGTGTTACGTGGGACGTAACGACAATCCGTCTTTCGGTATTGGGCATCCCCGTGCCCTTCTGGCTCACACTGATGATATGGTGATTTACTTGTAGTCGGCGCGGAACCACTTGACGCCCTCGCAGTGCGTATCTGGCAGTCCGAAGGCCCGTCGGGACGGAACAAGGTGCGCTGAGTCTCCTGTCCGTTGTGGCTGCACCTACTAATGTCCTTCCCTCGTGCATTCTGTGGCTAGGATTACTTGTACGAGCTGGCGGGTGCGGTCCGGCGGCTTGCTCCGGACGCGCACGATGCGCATTTGTGCGCGCTTGAGGCGAGTCTCACAGGTGTGTGTGTATACGGGCAAAGCTGAGCGCTTGACGTTGCAGGAACGGGTACGCGTGCTGGACCTGGAGGGGGTGGCGAACTGATGCAATAGATGTCTGCGAGTAGGGAACTGCTTGGCTTGTGGTAGAGTGGGTAGATTTAACAAATACACCTTACTGTTCAATGTCTGCCTAACCCTTAACGGCTATGATATATAGGCAAAAAGAACCATCTCAAAATCTCAAGGCCAAAGCCCTCCTCCAGCTGACTCGGCTCACCAGTAAGCCTCCGAGTCATTGGTTGTTTCCCAGCTGCAGTATCTTTTAACCATTGTTCTATAGGTTGCTTCGATACCTTTCTCCATACCACGGTTCCTTTTCAGAGGAGGAACTGCCACTGGTTCTGCTATCCAACCAGACGGCCCAGCTTCTACGATCCATCCAACGTTGAGTTAGACACTCTTGTGAGTATGAAGCCATGGCCACACTGCAGCTCACAGAGCACTGCCTCAGGCTTTGGGACCATAGCCTGGATCAGGAAACTCGCGATGACTTGAATGAACTTAAGCTTACACCTCTGTAAGAAGGTATTAGCCACGAACTCATATCTTTCAGAGCAACGTCAAATATACATATACCTGTCGAAAATAACCAGAAATGTGGATTTTCAACTACTTTTTAGTCGTAATTCACAGTATTACAAACCAGCTTTCCTAGTGAACAACTAAGTACAGGTAGAATGAGGAGTGGCGCATGTTTGTCAATATTTGTTTTCGCGGAATCAGAAAGAGGCCGTACGGTAATGGACGCCCCAAAAGTTGCAAGGAAACGAAAACTCACCGACAAGAACTTGCCAAATGCCGTTATTCAAAGCCCTGACTTCGCAGAGGACTCTCGGATGTATCAAGACTTGTTGGAGATGGAAAGGAAACTTGATTGGACCATGATGAGAAAAAAAGTGGAAGTTCAAGACGCGCTGGCTAGGAATCCTACTGTGCGTGTTTCAGATGGAGCCGCTCGTATCGAGTTTTATCCTATTCTTGTTATTTAGACTACCAGAACATTACGAATATTCATGAGCCACACCGTCTCTGGTCAGGCATGGCAAACCGGTGGAGAAGGTGATGCAACCAATGTGAATTTTGATACGGGCGAGGGGATTCCGGCATGGTCGTTGAAGGTAGAGGGACGGATACTTGAGGTGCGCGTGAAATCATGCAGAATATCTTCTTGCATCTAATGATGGGGGCGGACTAGCTTCCAAATCAGCGGACGAAAGACAAAGTAGCCCCACAAAAATTCTCTACTTTGGTAAAGAGAATGGCTATAGAGTTGGAGCGAGATCCTGCATTGTACCCGGACGGTAATATTCTAGAGGTCTGTCAGTATCCTGTGTGTTTGTCACTCAATTTAATATGCTTTTTAAGTGGCCTCGGGCTCCAGGTCACCATAATCCTGTGCTAGATGGGTTCACCATACGGCGTACAGGCGATGCGCCCACGAAAGTCAGGGTCGTTATGTACCTGAATCACTATCCGGAACAGTTCAAACTTTCGCCTGAACTCGGTGCGTGTCTCATATGATACCGTCGCAGAATTTTCGCCCAACTTTGACACAGGAAACATCCTGGGCATCAAAGAGGAAAGCAGAACAGGAGTCGTTCAAGCGCTATGGAACTACATCAAGATTCAAGGTTTGCAGGATAAGGTAGACAGACGCATGATTCGTGCCGATGACCAGCTGAGACCTGTAAGTAATTTTATAACATCTAAACTTATCATACACATACATTTGATAGATATTTAACGCAGAATTCGTATCCTTCCAAAAACTCCCTGAGCTCGTGAACCGGTTCTTATTACCCCCAGATCCTATTTTATTGCACTATACTATTAATCCAGCGTTATCACCGCCTGACCGCCCATCGGCATGGGATGTTGAAATCAAGGCCGAAGACTCAGCTATGAAAAGTCGCATGACGGTCATGGTGCATACAAGTAAGGAGAGTTCGCAAGACCTTGCCAAGTTGGATGACGAGGTATTTATTTTGTGATTGACTCTGAATTATTTACATGTCTGCTTCCGCAGATCGCCCTCCACGTGCAATCTTTGCACAACTCACACCTCAAGCGTACTTTTCTGGAGTCTTTTGCAAACGACCCCGCGCAAGTCATCCAAACTTGGCTGGAGTCGCAGTCCCGAGATTTAGAGAGCATTTTGGGAAGCGGACCGAGTGAAGGCGCAACCATCAGAGCGGAGGAGCTGAAGAGGAGTGAATTTTTCAAGCTACCTTGGGTGGAAGAAGGTAAAGTATTTTATGTCTCCCTGGGATGGACTATGTTAAACATTTTTCTAGCCGTTGCCGTGCAAGAGGGTATGCGTCTGGCCGCGAAAGGAATGCAGTAATGCGTATTACTATTTGCTCAGCTTCAAAGTTTACTGTACTTGGCTTGGCCTACAATTTATAAGGCTTGTACTTACTAAGTACTCTAGTTCCCGTCAGCGGGCATCGGTAATAGCCCGAACCACGTGTCCTCTCGGACTTTTCCGTGAGTTTGGACCATGGAAGGCTCGAGCGTAGTTATGGTAGACCTCCTTTATTGTATACATGGCCAGCAAACAGGTGAGAATATGGGTTGGAAGTACTCTCATGTTACCGTCCAAGCTAACGTGGAAATTTAGCTAGGAAAATTACGACAGGCACTTCTTTCTTTTTTCTTTTGTGTGGCTCATTGCTTAAGACGGTTTACTGAAGTGGGCAGGAGAAGTGATCTCTACACGGGACAAGGCGATTGTCAGCGATGAGTTCCGTGAACTCGAAAAAGATATTGCGTTGCGTAAAGAGGGCGTGGAGAGGCTATACGCTTCATCGGAAGCCTACAAGACGTCACTCGCCAGAAAGAAAGATTCGGAAGCTCTCGATGATGCAGAGAAACTCTTGCCCATCGATGCATTGGGTATAGTGATGGTCGTTCATGGTGAAGAATTCGGGTCTGACTCTGCCTTTGGTTTGTCGATCGATTTTCACATGAATTAATAACCTTGACCACTTGACTCATAGGAACTTCTCTGGTAAAATTCGGCCGTGCTCACTGCAAAATCGCGACTTTGCAAGAGGCTTATGCTCTCACTTTTGAGGCTACTTTTATGGCGTCAACAAAGCGATTTGGGGACGATATCAAGGATTACGAATTACAGAGAAAGAAACTGGAGAGTAGA
Source organism: Hygrophorus russula (assembly GCA_003314125.1). Classification (NCBI taxonomy): domain Eukaryota; kingdom Fungi; phylum Basidiomycota; class Agaricomycetes; order Agaricales; family Hygrophoraceae; genus Hygrophorus; species Hygrophorus russula. The sequence goes on along the minus strand of QLPE01002688.1, from coordinate 2,534 downwards.
AGGCAAGCTTTCACTACAGTAATGTCAGTAGTGTGTCATGTCTAACCCCATCGACCCAGATTGAGCTACGACGCTGCTATAAGTAAGCTTGAAAAAGTCAAGAACAGCAAGAAGGAGAAAGAGAAGGACAGGCGGGAGGCAGAGGATGAATTACAGAAGGCTCGGCTGCGATAGTGATTCTCTTCATTATTTCTCAAGGCCATGACCTGACTTTACTGCTAGTGAGGAAACCTCTGAAGACGTCCGCGCCAGGATCCACGCCATACAAGAGAATGAGATTGATCAGCTGCGCGAATTGACCAACTTTTTGGACGTGGAGCTGAATTTCATGGAGCAGTATGTGGAGGTTCTGAAAGATGTCAAGGCAGACTGGTGCGATGAGTGTGTACTGTCCTTTTGCTTGCAATGTCATGCCACTCATAATACGCCCATCAGCTCTCAAATAGCGAAGTTTGAAGCTCCAAAGTTGGACGGACCAAGTCACATATTCTCTCGACCAGAACCCAAGTTCAGTTCCGTACGATCTAGGCGATCTACGTCGCGTGGACCTAGCAAATTGAACGCTGGGGCATCTTCGGACGCTTCTGACGCAGAGGAGCCATCACACCCTCGTTCCAGTCGTAGACCATCTACTACTCGTGTGCCAGACCCGACACCAACACTTCCATCACGACCTCAATCACGACCTGATTCTCGAGCATCGAGAAAGCGGTCTGACAGTGCGGCAACGACAGGTGAGGGGACTGACAAGGAAAAGGAAAGAGGCGAGAAAGGACGATCACTCAGCGTAGCGGGATGGGCATCCAGTGCGGTTGGGTCTGTTACTGGACGGGGCAAGAGGAACAAAGACAAGGATAAATTTGCCGCTTTGAAAGACGATGGAGACAGAGACAGCGATGGCGAGGACGCAGCGCTCACGCGTCCCTCGAGTTCCCTGTCGCTCCCGCCACGCAGGCTTTCAAGGAGTAAGTCCAAAGAGAATATTGGAGGGTCGCCCAAGGTTGCCCCCCGCATACTTAAACCATTGTCCTTGCAAGACAAAAAGCTCGTTCGAGCCTTGTATGACTTTACTGGATCAGTGGACGAACTCAGTTTCAGGGCCGGTGCTGAGATTGTTGTCGTCAATGAAGTCCTTGATGAATGGTGGATGGGGGAGTTGGATGGACGAAAAGGCTTATTCCCGACCTCGTATACGGAGGTCATTCCCTCGAAACGCCATCAGCTCGGGGTTCGGAATGTCGACAGTGATATGGCATCGTCATTGTCTTCTGAGGACGATGGTAATAAGCAGGACGGTCCGGAGAGTGACTTGGAAAACGAACATATCTACTCGGCCCATCATCTCACTACCCCCCATTCCCTACGGAGTCCGTTTTCTATCCAATCAGATAGTGCGAGCATCGCGAGCAGTGTCGCAGAGGAAGAAGAAAAAAAGGCCTTGATGCCCATTAAAACAGATTCCGATCTAGACTACTACCGGCCACGCACACAGATGCTACATTCCCTTAGTTCTCCTACCCTGCTCTCGTCGAGCCGATCCGCGACTGAGATCGCTTTCAACACGCCGACAGGGAAAAAGGTTCCACCGCCTCCGCCCCCTCGTCGGTCCACAAACAATCCTCTAGTTAACAGTCCGGCGATACCAGAACGCAAACAAAAGGACACGCGGTCGCATTCATTTGGGTCGTTGCCGCAGCCGAATTTGAATCTGACTCAGGGTTCTTCGATAAGTAGTCGTGAATATGACACATCGCCGTTCGAGAGCTCAGCGGAGATTCCGAGGATAGAATGTCGAAATTTCAAGCAGAACCCGTTTAAACCTCGTGGGATGTGTAGCAATTGTTTCGAATTGCACGAGTGAGGCCTAGGGTCTGTCCAACGACGTGCCTCGTAGAAAAATTATCTTTCACTGACCGACTCATAGTGTGCAGTACACTGCTATACGTTTTTCCCGTTCAATTTGAACCGTGTATCTATAAATTCCTCTTTTAACCTCTTGCAAGTTGGCCCGCCCGCCTTACTGTTCGGCCCACAGTCCCAAGGGTTCTAAACTCACGAGTCACTGTCGATTCCCCACTACAGTACTATGGCTCGAACTCTGATTTCAAGCACTCCTCTATCCATGCTGAACCAAAGTATCAATAAAATTGTAAGGCCCGACGATACAATACGAGTCAAAAATATCGAACCTCGTGGATAGCCTGAAGTGCATTGATCCATGAAAGCAGTCCTTCCACGAAATGTCGTCAACTTCTACTTCCTACTTGTGCTTCATGTTGTTGAATATCGGTGTGAAATCATTACCCATTTGTTATCTATCCTGACATTGAGACGGCGAAGGTGATTACTAGTAGTATCATTGGCCATCATATGATACAAAGTCATGATCATCACTGGCGACTGGACGTGTGGCTTTCCTGTTCCGTCGAGCCATATTTCAGGTGGAAATTCAAAAGTCCCGGTATAAAGCTGTGGTTTATCTCATGACATTCAGCTGGACTCCTTCAACGTGCTGGTCACATCCACGACCAACT
>QLPE01000377.1:117965-137903 GCA_003314125.1 Hygrophorus russula | reverse complement strand
ACAAACGACTCCGCGAGCGCCGTTGGGTGCAACCCATATCCCACAATCCCTCCTCGCACCTCCCGTCACAGCTGGCGTCGTTTATGCCGTTGACGGACGAGGGAGACGGGGACCAGGAGTTGACTATGGACATCGAGTTCGAGAACGAGTGGGAGACTACTAGCGATTGGAACGAGGACGATGACGAGGCAGCGGAGGAGGAGAACGAGCTTTGTTTTCCCTCAGAGGGGCCGGGCCGGATGGATGTATATTAATAATTCTTTTTACATTATTACAAGCCCTCTAGATCTATTCGACGCATCTTACTCCTCCCGTCTCCGTTTTGTGCGACCCTTACTGTCGCTAAAGCAAGATCTATTAGATGACATCATGCACACACAAGTCACCCAGACTCACCCAAACACCGTGTTTTTCCGCTTCCGACTGCCTTTCTTGATAACGTTCCGTTGCAGCTTTCGCTTAGCGGCCGCCTCAGGATTCGTCTTCGCCTGGACACGCTCACCTCAGCACAAATTCCACAAGCTTCCGCTAGAAACAATCGTACCTGCATGACCCTAGTCGCTTTTCGCTCCCTCTGTACCCCAAGGACACCCTGACGTATCCGATTATACGTCTGAGAGAACTTTGTGACGCCGACTTTCGACTGCACCAAATCCTGCAGCTCCGTCGCAAGTGTTTTCATTTCGTCTATACGAGCATGAGTTGACCCGTGTGATCGGGCAGGGCAATAATAAGCACTTACCCATCTGGGGATCACGAATGGTGTCGTCCTCCACTATCCTATACACAGGCGTTAATATATGGACGAGGAATAGTTCAAGCCGAGCGGGCTCCATGTACGACGCCATCGCAGCGAACCACCGAAGTATCGATGAGGGTTGATGTGACCAATTGTCCTGCAGGTCTTGTCAGTACGAAAATAACGGACACCAAAGTCCACTTACAGAGCTGAAGCTCCTGTTCCGCCGTGCTATATGGGCAGACTTGATCTGATACGACAGCTTGGAGAATAACCACGGCAAAGGGTTATTGCCGTCGCTCTGGTTTTCCACCCCTTTATCGTCATCCTCTTCATCAAACTCTTCGTCGACAACTTTCTCCGCGTCAGGGATGGGAATCGCACACAGGCACTTTCCAATGTAAAACAGGTTCTTCACGATTTGTAGACTAAGTGGTGCGTCGAGGTGTTCGCTCTTTAGCTGAAGACACATTTGTTTCGCCACATCCTGCATACCGTCCCTCGACATTGGCGAGTCATCCAGTAAATTGATTTCCGGCGCTGCAATAGGAACCGCGGCAAACAACAGTCCGAGAAGCCTACAGGATGCTGTGCGAACCCATGCATGCGCAAATAATAAATGGGAGACGACGATTTTCCAGGCGACCTTATCGGGCCTGGTGGTCAAGTTTGGAAAAACTTGCAGGAGCTTTGTGAGAACGCTTAATGCGTGATATGGCACCTGCCATTCAACGTCGACCTCCATATCATCACCACCTTTCTCGACGGACGCCAATTGCTGCGTGCTATGTTCTAGAACAGCATTCAGATCTTCGAACATTGCCGAGGTGTATGGTAGAGCGTCCGAACGCAACACGTCAATGATGAGACCATAGATTTGCGAAGACACCCTTGCAAGTTGAGGTTGGGAATGTTGAGCGGACCAAGAATGCAAGTGAGACATAATCGTCCGGCGATGATCATCGTCAAGTCTGGTGAAAACGGTCTTGATCAATTCGGATGCCATCTCCCTACACTTCGCCGAATCGTCATTGGCGATAACCATTACCAGGGCCACGAATAGCAGGTCGGCATATTCCCGCACCAGACTAACCTCGAACTTTGTAACAACAGCAGCAAGAAGTTCCATGACAGACTTGCGCCCGCTTTCGTACACGTAGGAAAGATTCTTGGCAAGGAAGGTTATTTGGTTCCGAAGACGTCCCTTTCCCTGGGGATAATCAAGAAGGAACTGAAGCAGAACGCCACGGCAAAGCTCTTGAACTTGAGCAGATTGGTTGGTCACCATGATTTCAGAAACCTTGTCCAACACATCATAGATCTCTGGGACGATGAACTTGCGGGATACAATAGCACGGAGCATGGTGAAGACCGGGGCCTGCCGTGAAGGTTCTTCCAGATCTGGTGAAATGAGACCCAGCAAGTAGGCAAGGTCTTTCTCTTTGACCTGAGCAGACGGGCAGTCACGAAATATCGTAGAAAGGGCCTTCAATGCCGCTTGAACTACTTCTGACTGCGTGCTCCCCGTCTGCCGTACGATATCGATAATTTGATCAAGAAAGGTAGGCAGGTATTCGTCGAGAGACTTCAAAGGACACTTGGCAATCCCCGCCGCAGACTTTAAGCCTAGGACGAGGACGGAGGTGTTACTGGAATGTAGGGTGTTTCCGACTACAACTATCATGGCTTCTAGGCGAGCGATGATCGAAGGATCCCGGAAATCAAACCGATTGCGTCGTAATGCTGTATTCAACAAATCCAATCCAAAAGTCACGAAACTAAAAACAACCTGTTAATGGCCGAGAAAAGATCGATGGGTGAAATCCATACCGGAAGGAGTTGTTAGAGTAATGGTTATCATCTGCAGCAACTTGTCGTTTAAGTTGGACGATCGCGTCGCCTTTCGCAGGGCCTTTCCGTCGTGAAGGAGCCTGCTTGAGGAAGCGAGCATTCTGGCTGATCAATGTATGACAAAGAACCAGGAGTTCGGAAGGCACGAGATGTTCATTGGCATTCAGGCCGGAAGCAATACGCCTTAAGACATCATCGACGAGCTGCATCACTTTGACAGATTCCGTTTCGTACATAATTGATCGAAGAGGCATCAGCAGACTGCTGATTTTTGGCGGCGTGATGAACTTGGCCATTATGGAGAAAGAATCGAGGCCTTTGGCTGATGAAGTTCTAACTTCACGCATTTTTGTTTTAAACTCGTCCGACTGCACGTCCTTACCGGATTCTCCAAACACGACTTCTGCAGATATATGGGCAACATCGCTGACGCACTCGTCCAGCTTGTCGAAAGATCTGGCATGTTCCCCAGTCGTGACATAGACCAACAATGCATGGGTTACATATGCCAGCACGTGCAGTTGGGGACCACGCAGCAGCGCCGCCCGCATTTCACGCAGCATGAGGGGAAGGTAGGTAGGTCCCAGATTGACCACCATGCGTGACAAAGTGTCGCGAACGTTATCTCGGGTGTCCTGTGACCTGCTCCGCAATATTTGACTGAGGATGGTGAGCAGTCGGGATATCTGAGGCTCGCGCGTTGCTGCAGGCAAATGCTTTGCGACTTTAGCGATACCGATCGCAATAGGAATCCGAGTAATGTCTTCCGTTGTGGCGTCACGTTTCTCCAGGTGCTGGAGAAGGTTGGGCAAAAGATGAAGATTAACAGAGTCCGCGATACGTCCCAGAGCTTTCGCATTTGGAGTAATTGGGGGTGGGGGCATATCCTCAGCATCTTCAGCATCGTCCTCTGTAGCTTTCTCCACTTCTGGGACAACCTCTTCCATAGGAAAATGGAAACTATCAAGAACGGCGACAAGTGTTCGAACGTATACACGTTCCGACTCGTCCTTTGCCCTAGATGCTCGAAGGTACTTTTGTACTAACGCGTAGTATGCGCCCCATGCCAGATGCTTCGCCATTCGACCTGTCGTCACGATCGCCTCATTGATCAAGTGGTGGTCAAGGGAAGCAGTCGCCGTGATATAATTGCCAGCCAAGGGAACAAATATTTCAGCCAGGGTATTGCTACATAAATGGCCTTCATCGCATTGATCGGCCAAACGTCGGAGAGCCCTAGTGCGCCGATGTGTCTGAACGTGATGAACGTTGTTGAAAAAATTGGCCTCTTCATCGCCCCCAGCAAGTAAAACTCGCATTTCCTGCAAAGAGTTGATGCGGTTGCACTTTGTGACTGCGTATGCGATAACGCCAAGCACTTCCGTGCGGACCGATTCGTTCCTGGATCGTAGTCCATTTTTTATCCCAGGGTAGAGGACCCGCAGGAAAAGTTTTTCGTACTCGGGAAAGGTACTGTCACCGGCCAAGTCTATAAAGTGTCTAAGAGTGAATGAAGCATTGTTCCGCACTGCCAGTTCTGTGGGCTCTTGAATAAAGTGCAACATGTTGTAAAGCAGAGGGAGCCAATCCTGAAGAGATAACGACTTGTACAACGTTTCGTTCAATGTTGCAAATGAGCTGAGACGACGGTCAAAGTCAGGCTCGTCCATCCGCCTTGAGGAATAAGCATTAAGGGACTCCAAAAGATTAGCCAGTGGTTGAAGAGATGAATCAATAGACGCGAATCGATGAAATACAGATACCAGTTCTTGACGAGCTGGACGGCTTCGGAAACTTTGGAACAGCTGAGAGAGTAACTCGTACGTTTTAGTGTATATAAGTGTACTGCGGTCGGAAAGGTCGGGGATGAGGGCCAGGAGATTGCCTAGGATCTTGAGGATGCAAATTTTTAATTTCTCCGGGACAACTTTCGGCGGTTTACGAAGTAACGGGGAGAATAATCCAAGCAATGTACAAGCTTGATTAACGTCCGTGGAGTACTGCGCAATTTCTGACAAGATGCCGATTTGTCGCTGACCAAGGGGAGAAGACACTGAAGCCATGCCTTTCGTCCGTTCTACAAGAAGAGACAAGTTTGTGAGAAGCAGGGACATGTGAGGTTTAACAACCGATTCCAAGATAGCATTATCGTCTGCTGATAAGGCTAGTAGTCGATCAATGATGTCATATATCCTCGAAATAACGGCTGGCTTGACATTGGTGGCAAGCAAGCAGTCGAATATCTTTGGCACAGTACGTGCGTCGAAATCAACTAAAAATCTCACATAGTCATTTTGAGACGTCCACACGTAGAATAACTCCAATAGTGCCGACGGTGCCTGTGTATTCTCCTTGTCGAGAACAGGAAGGCGGGGTGAAATAAAGGATAGATAAGACTCCTTCATGAATGGGGTGTAGTCAAAGGTAACAGGCGACCGGAAGAAATCCGCAAATCTCTTAAGACCGAGTTGCCTCACTGACCGCGTAATCTTGGATGAAGAACCCGCTTCTTCCATGTCATCTTCCTCCTCCTCGGCGTCGACGTCTTCCACAAAATTTTCCTCATGATGATTGGCACCCTCAATACGCCTTTGTGATCCGCCAATTAGGTCTATGGTGGTGCCTAGCAAGGCAGGCCAATAAGACGCAAGGCGCGGCCCCAAGTTTTTCAAGACGTCGCCCAATAAGGTCAGGAAGCCAATCTGCTGCTTCTCCGATATCCCCTCAGGCACGTCACGTAGCGCAAAGTTGTCTGTTCGATGCGCAATACTGTGAGAATAGATTGGCTTCAACATAAGGTCGACCAGCAGCCCTAGTTCTTGATCCGTGCAGCCTCCCAAACTCCCCAAGACCGCAGCTCGTCGATCAGCACCACGAGTACGGCCCCTCCTCTCTAACATCAAACCAAATAAGAGCCTGATTATGACATTCACGAGTTCACCACGGTCTTGGGGCTCGATCTCCCCCAAGTCAAGGGTAGTCAGCTCGTCCCTCCACCGAGTTTCATCCAGGAGGGCACGAATGCGATCATCGTAAGGGACAAGATGAGCGGACTTGTATGTGAAAAGGCACGAGACAGATAATCTTTGGATAGAGCGATCAGGATGTGACAATAGGGAAATGTAGAGGGTATGAAGGGTGTTCGTCGCGTATAAAGCTTTAGGATTGGTAAACTTGGCGAACAAAGTCAACCAGGCACTGAGCTTCTGTCGAGAAATTTTCGAGGCGGCATCTGGACCAGCGAGAGAGAGGAACAAAGGAATGAGATCACGGTTATGCTTTTCCGCCAATGAGGAGCATTCCCTTAACGTGGACAGGAGCTGTAATTCGAAAGACTGGTGATCAAGCCGATCTCGTGAACTTCGATTCTAAGAAGAACATGGGTTACAAGATCATCACAGTAAGTCATGGTCATTTGACTAACTTGTAAAAATTCCACCCGCCGGTCATCACTAGTCCATCTCCTAGTCGCGATCCTTAACTTATGGGCACTGGGGTCCCTCCAGGAGCGTTCTTCTTCCCAAGGATCCTCGTCCTTCTTCCCATCGGCCAGCCCATTTTCCATCCAATTCGGCTCATGGGCGGTCTGGTGAGGCTGACAAACCATGCTCAACTCGCTGAAAATTATTCGCCAGGCACGATCACCAAATCGTTGAGACAGGACAACAAAGGCTTCAGCAGCAGACGACCATAGTGGCCGTAAATTGACCTTAAGCTGAGCTGAAGAAATTGTCATCAATATTTACGCATGGAACCCATAGACGAGATACATGCCAATGAGCCATCTGGCACACATATCTGCAGCAATGTCGTCCTTGACGACTTGACTAACTCGTCCGATGCGCAAGACGCGTTCGCGGACACCTTGGACGTCTAAGGATACCATTTCACCTTGGAGGCATCGTTTCAATACTTCTAGTTCACCACCGGACTTGACTAGCTTTGACGAAAGTAGCCTCAGTGTGTTTAATCGCAAAGAGCGGGAATGTGATAGCAGGGAATCTTGTAATAAAGGGTAGAGTGCATCTAGGGTGGCAATTTCACCCTCAGAGGAACTACACCCATTCAGCACGTAATAGGTAACAATCTGAATGGATCCACATACCTGGCATTTAAAAGCGCTATTAAACCTCCGATGACGACATCCGACCATCCCCACTTATCAACTGTAGTTCTTGCCCAGGATGCCAAATCCACTTGGTCGGCCCATAACGCGACATCCAGGTTAGACAACCCTTGCATGCACATACTCAACACACAGGCCGAATTTGCATAGGATGCTTCGAAATCAATCTTTGGATGGGGACAATCCAGAGTAGCCGTTATGATCTGGATCAATAAAGAAGATATTGACGGGAAAAATTTGATTAAAGTTAGGATATCTTCGAGCTCCATGACCTACACAGCATTGTGAGTTGGCCTCCAAAAACGATCGTCAACAACTCACCGTCTCTTCCGACTTCTCCCAGTGTGCCAGCCAACCTTTGATCCAAGACTCCATCCTTTGCTTCCATACCAGGTCCACCTCTCCCAGTCTCTTCTCCCGGTGCAATGTGGCAAATAGTTGCACAGTTCTCCTTGGATCCTTCTCCAGAAGCTGAGGCGTCAACTTTAAAACAATCGGTAAAGCAACCATCTTCCAGCCTCCCCAATCCAGTTTTGCAAGGGCACCACATAACTTGATACCGAATTCGGCATATTCACAAGAGCGATCGATCATTTTCCGGCCGAGACCTGTCCACAATGTCGGGTTTCCTGCCATAAGCACAGATACCGCGAACTTAAGAAGCTCGTTATGCAAATCCTCTGCGACAAGCAATGGAGAAAATTGGGAGGCGAGCGTCGAGAGCTGCTTTTCTGAGCGGAGGCATAAGAACCAAATAAATGTCCCTCAAAATTTGACTCACCCGATAGTCGAGAGCCATGGCGCACGGAGCATGGAATGGCGATAACTTCTAGCATTCTTCCAAGCCGCTCCCTGTTGCATGTAGAAGCCTCTGCAGCATCGACGAACTGAGCTACAAGAAGATCACCCACAGTCGCAAATTGGTCCGCAGATTTGACATGGTGGATAAAAGCCGTTAAAACGCGGCGTAAGAGCGTGTATGTAGCAGTTGTTTCCTTGCAGGAAAGATGGTAAAGTAACAGAGGGGAGACGATAGACGTAGTCGCTGTATGCAATGTTTGCGACACAGACTGTGTAAGCGTGTTAATGAATTTGAGAACACGTCAATATAAACGGACTGCACCTGACACGCATAGACAAACACCCATGCACAGGAATCTTCAATTCCAACTACATTGGCGGCAATTAAGTCAACAGCTTTCGTTCGCGCAATTGGCTTAAGTCTTCTCAAGACTGAAGCCCACACTTCCGCCATCGCTCTCTGAACCTCAGGCACGCACTTCGTTAAAATACGATGGATAGATGACCAGGTCTGCTCTAAAAGGCTCAACTCGACGGATGGAATCAGAAGATATCTGAATAATGAGGAGAATGCCGAGAGCAGAGCTGTAAGGGCTGGCGCGGATATGGAATGGGTTAAGAGTTTCAGGAGACGATCCAATATGTCGAGATATACGGGTGAAAGGGTCGTTCGGAGGTCATGAGCCATCTTTTGGAATAAACTATTACTTTGATTAACATAAGAAACCCCGACTATAGGAAGTAAACATACTCTAGGAGGCCACGCAACCCTTCATCATCGGAAGATTCCAATGACAGAACCCAAAGGTCGATTATCTCTCGCCAATTATGGAGGAGAAGCGGCATCGAAGCGGACAAGGGATCGGCCTTGTGGGCGAAACTTAGAAAGCCAGGAGAGAGATTCAGCTGTCTCCAGTGGTCCAAGGCTTCATGGAAATGAGACTCGTTGTCCTATAAAATGCTGAGTGCATATTTCCAGATGGTTTAAAGGATTCTCACCGCAAGTTCACTGTCAAAACTTGTTTGGATGAGTGTTGAGGGTAGATGTACTTCTTTTAGTTGCTCATTGTACGACTGATGCTGTATTAAATGTTAGTTTATGTACGTGTATAAAGAGTGGGACATACTTTGAATCTTTTGACCCGGGTCACTTCGTTTTCCTCTACGTTTTCCTCTACATCGTCGAAATCCATAGCGACGAGTATGAGCTGTTGGTCAAATAGTTGTGTCGTATGAACTTTGACGTAGTTATCCACTACGAAAAGTATTTGGTCTGAACGAAGTTGCTCTTTTTAAAAACACGCGACCCCCGAATCTCGCGCGGCGGTTAACATTTGCTCTCATCTTAGTACTGTACTGCTCTATTGCTGCGGATGCTGGTTGTAAGACGACTGCATAGTTCTATAGCGACCAAATTTTAATTGCGGAATCGCGTCCACCAGATACAAGATAGCGGTCCATATACCGGATTCTTTCTACAGGCCTCGTGTGACCGTTGGTCTGCAGTGTCGAATGTTGCATGCTTGTGCGGTTATAGACCTATCAGAAAACGATAGGCTTTATATATCTATACAGTAAGTCGACCAGCTCACCTTCACTGCATTGTCGCCCGCGGCGGCGACGATCTTCCGGCTGTCGAATTGGAGTGCAGTTATAGCGTGGTCGTACTTCAGTGTTTCAAATACACCACCGGTCCGAAGGTCCCAGATCTATCAATATGTGCTTCAGGAAGTGCCCGAGGACAGAGTCGAAAAGCCACTCAACCCGCATTGACTTGTCAAGACTACCACTGACAATATGGATTTCATCGAACTGCAAACATGTTACGGGACCAGTGTGACCCAATAAGGTCCGATGAGCTTGTCCAGTCCGCACTATGAGCATAATCGCAATGGCCAATCTCAAATCCTGAAGGGCCGTCAATATGTAGCAACCACTTACTGTCCCACATCCGTACCGCACCGTCACCACTTCCACTGACGAGTCCGTAACCCCAAAATTGAACACCGCCCACAAAATCTTGGTACATGTCCCAGCTCCCATCCGCATAGGGTGGTGTCGGTATACCAAAAGTCCCCGAAAATGTGGCCGCCCCGGAGAAACGAGTGGCCGGCGCACCACCCGGGGGCCCAGTGGGTAGATGAGACATTGCCCATAGTATATCCATGGTCATGACGCATTGCCCAGTGGTGAGGTCCCATTGTCGGAGTGTCTTGTCTGACGCGCCAGTCACCTGAAAGCAATATGACGATAGAGGGACGTATACACGTAAAATGCAACCCACCAGACAATCATCCTCGAAGTAAAGTGCGGTGACCGCTTTCGTATGGCCTTCCAACAGCCTCGCACAAGGATCATCTCGTTCAACAGCACTTCCCTTGCCCGACCGAATCCCATTCGCACTCCCCATGAACTCCTCGTCAACACTCTGGCCTTCACTTGCAGTCTCCTCCGCTACATCGTTTAAGCAAACTCCCCACTCATCGTCCTCACCAATCCTTCGCAAATCCCACAGCCGCACATTTCCATCGTCTCCGCCAGTCAAACAGACATGGTCCTCGACTTGCACACATTTTACTGTCCCGCTATGGCCCTTGAGCCTGCCTATTTCTGACCCCGAAAATAGATCCCACACACGTGGCTGACAGTCATCTTGAGATGCACTAACGAGGGTGCCATAAGGCTCAGAAAAGTCTAAAGCAGTTAATGGCGTTGAATGGCTATCGAGTGTCTGACGAGGAGATATAAGGCTGTGTGGGTCACAGAGAATTGAATGCAATATCACCATAAAAGCAACCCCTGGTGGAAGTTCGTCGTGTTCTGATGGTAGAAAGGCTGGACCTGACGCGGGAATCAGTGCGGTCGTGAATATGACAGTAAAGGTATTATTATTACCTTTTCGCCTTCGGGAACTCACTGGAATGCGAGCAGGTTGCGCTGCCGCTCGATGGGGGACTCGACTAGAAAACTCTTCAAACTCCAATCGTTCCTTAACACCCTCCACTAAACCTGCGTCAGTGCAGGCATACAAAGATATTTCCAAAGAGGCATACGTTCATCATCAAGCTCGAGTTCGTCCTCCTGCAGTCTCAATAGGTCTTGCTCAAGCTTGGCCCTAATTGTATCTAGAGCCTCGATTTTGAGTGCAATTTCAGTGATTTCACTATTGATCAGGCTCTATTTGATACATTAGCCACATTATAAGTTCAAGAAGGTTAACCGACATACTCTCCGGACGTGAATATTTTCTTTATCTCGTGAGATTTCTTTCGTTTGTTTCATCAGCTCCTCCTTCCCAAAAGTCTTGTTCGCACTTAAACTTTCTCTTCCCTTTCTCCTCGCTTTCCCCTTCACATTCACCTTGGAAACGACAACGGCATCCTCTTCACTAGCAATACTTTGGCCCTCATGTTGCTCTTCATCTTCTCCCAAAAGACCCCGGGCATTCATCCCAAGCTTTTTCAACCCAAGATGCGGCGCATCTACATTCCTCATTTGCCTCCTCCTTGATTTACTCTTCTCTGCACTGGGTATTGTAGCGTTGAACCCTCTTAGCAAGCTCACATTCGATGCATGGCCTTCTGGTTCCGGCACGTCTGCCTCGAGGAGCTCTTCCGTGGCCTCAACAATTTGGAGGTCGCGTGAGGTAATTCTGCGCGTGCCGAGACCAAGACGAAGTGGAGCGCGTCCTAGGGTAGCAAAGTCCACGCGATGAGCAGACATACGATGACTGGCAACAGAAGCGCGAGGCTTTGAGGAAACAGTCGCAGAGTTTATCATTCTGGGCGTCATGATCACGGGTGCCACTAGTGAAATTAAGATATCAATGAAGTAAGTGAAAGCAGCGCCTCGTACAGTCTGACAGAATCTTGCTCGAATCCGTTTTTCTATGGGTGAATGGTGCTAAGAAAGCTTTTGAAACAAGCTCCATCTTGCTTGGACCTGCAGAAGACGAAGACGGTGTATGTGAATCCAAGGCGACACGAGTACCTTTACTTTCATGAGATGAGCTTTGGGTATCAGAGGCCATTCAGCCAGTAATGACCGTCTTTGGCTCAACTTAGTGACTTCACATAGTTCCCACGTTCACAATAATGAAAAATATTATTTTACATTTGAGGCTACCTTGTCCACCCAAAGTCTATGATTATATCAAACCCATACGGTCGCAAATCATACTCTTTGCGAAAGAATGAAACCTTTTCTTGTATGGTAGTACATGGAACTGTCTCCGAGTCGGATGGTGAGTCATGCGGTAACAGGGTTTGGTCGGACGGTCGAAGCGACGCAAATTTCTGACGGGTAAACGTTTGTATTGCGGACCATATGTTCACTTTTTCCGTAGAAGTTGACGGGGAACTTGTTGGTGCAGAGATGGCTTGAGTCGGTTCGCCAACTATACCGGACGTAGCATTATGTACCAAATCTTGCTCCGTCGTCTCCTCGGCCTCTTGTCGTCGCACTAAATCTGCAACGAACCGGTCTATACTGACATGTTCCCATCGCGAAACGTTGAAAGGTTCGAAAAAACCGCCAGGGGAGAAATCACACCAACAGCGGTCTACTACATGCATGACTGAAGGTAAAGGCCGATTTATGTGGGGGAAAGAGGCATTTAATGCCTCTGCGAATGTCGTGATATTGTCGTCCCAAGGTTTGGAAAGAGGGTTGCTCATTGGAAATGGTTGCCAGTAACACGATGACACGAAGAGGGTCGAAAGTAAAACGACACAGTAAAAACTATTGAAGAGGTTAGATCAGACACAACCACGGAGACTGTAAGACTCGCCAAGGTTTTGCGTGCATCGTTAGAGACAGCAGGAAGAGCATCAGAAAGAAAGGGGGTGCAGTTGGTAACGGAAGGAGTAGGAGAGGTAGATACCACTGTCAAATAATGGGTTAGTGTCCAAGCTGAATATGCATGAGCCATACCCGAGTACACCTGCAATTATTATTTCGGTGTCAGTGTCTAATTGCTTTAAAATAATATTTACTGACCACATAGCTAGTCGTCGTCGTGGACAAAAGGCGCTTGAGCGTAACCGCCGGCCCTAAACATGTAAAGCTGCACGCGTTTAAAGTCTTTCAAGTTCTTTAACTTTCTCGACTTTCCACAACTCTTTAAAAACACTCATCCATCAGTTTCCACCCCCATAAATCATAAGATGACGACCCACCCCGAAGTTCTTTGGGCTCAGCGAAGTTCTGAAGAAAAAGAGGAAAAAGTAAACCTGTTTTACCTGTATCGTGGTGGTGTAAAAGATATGTTGACGCGCGGTTTCGATAGAACATCTTGTTTTTGACCATAAACCTTCCAGACATTCAAGAGTCGACATTGCAATATGATTTGACACCCACTAGTATCTCCGTAAAAGCAAAGGCTGGGAAGTACGTTTACTTCTTTATCATATATCGTGTTCAGTCTTACGGGCTCTTTTATAGTCCTTCCAAAGGAATCGCAGAGAAGGAATATGCTTTCAACCTGGATTTCTATGCCGAAGTCAATCCAGAAGTATTGTCTTCGCTTTCCATAATCTTGCTTTTTAAATAACGTCATATTCGACAGGCATCAACAAAACGTCTCACAAGCCGCTCTTTCTACGTAATCCTCCGCAAGAAGGAGATGAAAGCTGCATTCTGGCCCCGTCTGACGAAGGAGAAAGTCAAAACTGCCTTTGTGAAGACTGACTTCTCCAAGTGGGTGGACGAAGACGAGCAGGATGGCGAGGCATCGAAGGCGTTCGATGATGACGACCCCATGGGAGGTATGGGAGGTATGGGAGGTATGGGAGGTATGGGAGGTATGGGCGGCATGGGAGGCATGGGAGGCATGGACATGGAGAAAGTAAGGTCGTCAAGTTCCTCATAATCCGACACCTACTGACCAGCAGTAGATGATGGCAGGTCTTGGTGGCGGATCCGGCGCCGGGCCCGACATGCAGAAAGTAAGAAATTCAATGCTCTGGAATTATATTTTCTCCTGATCATCTCTTGTAACAGATGATGGCTGATATGCAGGCTGAGGGGTCCTCTGGCGCAGGGGAGGAATCTGATGACGATGACGACGGTCCCCCCCCGTTGGAGACGGCATGAAACGCCCCCTTTAAAGACGGTCATGCAAGGGAAACCGCACAAGAAAACCTAAAGTATATATCGGTCGGGTCGTATCACTCAACGCTTTTTTGATTGCAACTATTACTTTCTTGACGCTCATTACTACACGTGAACATTTGCATTAACTTCCGGATCTGAGACTGGTAGGTTCTTTAAGACACTATAGCAAATTCTTCGGGCGCTTTTTGAACTGTCGACCTACCGCGTATAAAATAAACCTACTCACTGAATTCAATAAGGGATTTTAGGTAGCCTTGCAGTGGCGCCGCGATTATAATGATGTTTATAGCCATTTTCAATACCAAGTTTGAGGAACCAACGTCAGAACTGATAGTACATGGCTAGTGCCTGTTCGGTGGATTGTGCAATGGAGCTGACCAAGATACGAAGATAATAAAAATTGATTCTAATACAGCAAACTTACCACCTGGCAGTACTACTCCAGAGTGCTATACACAATAATACAATGCCCCCTATGGATTTTGACCTAAAATTCTTACAAAAAAACGAACAAAAAAAAAAAAAGATATCCTGGCTGGCTCAAGGTAGGAAGAAGTTACAGTACTCATTTGTTATCACAATAACCTTCGGAGTTCCACTACCCGCCATCAGTAGGAACACACCTTGCCAGGCTACATGTCATGACGACATCTGACAATATCATTCGGAGTGGAGGTGGCAGTCTTAAAATGGGACATAGTGGAACAGCGTCTCGGTTTAATGGCGGACGTATCAATAACAGAACAAAAACCTGTAAACTGGTGGTTGTTGCCCAAACCTACAATCCGAGTAATTTCTAGCTTTTAGTCTTCAGATTCATCGATGGTAACTTCCACCTTTCCATCTACCCACCTGGCTGAAACTCTAGTACCGAAACAAAGATATGTAAGTGTCGGCAACACAAACAGAACGCCGAACAGAACGCTCCACCAATAAGAAAGGACAAGACCCCTGGGTACGCACCTGGTGAGATCTTTAATGATGTAGTCCGGGTTAGCACCGGAGTTAATGATATCTTGTCGCGCGTGCGACGTACAGACCGCAAGCGTCGTGCAGCCCGCAGCATGACCCGCTTTCAATCCAGAGGGCGCATCCTCGACGACAAGGCCTGAGGAGGCAGCGACGGCTCAGGCCTTGACGTTAGGATTAATCAGTCGATTACGCACAATTCACAGGAGCGACGCCGCATAACTTGGCACCGGCGAGGTAAGGGTCTGGATATGGCTTCCCTCTATCAACGTCATTACTTGTGATGTAACCGGCCAGGGGCAATGGGATGGCGCATCGTTCTAAGGCACGAGGAGTAAGGATGTTCGACGCTGGAGATAGGGGAATGATTGCATAACTAACGATAGGGAAATAAATACATGAGAAGACATACCGGACGTCACAATGGTCCAACCAATAGCAGTTTCGTGGGCGAGCTTTCATTCTCGCTCAAGATTACAGCACTGGCCTTCACTTGTTAGACTTACTTTACTGAGTAAAGATAATGCACCGGGCAAGGCCACAGCACCACCTTCGATTACCTCACTTTCGAACCGGATAATTTCCGCCTATATGATGTAAGTACGAACACTCGTTAGTGATTAGTGAGGGTACCTGCAGCTTATCCTCGTCATCGATGCGGCAAAATTCCTTGAGAGTGTCGTATAGCCTTCTACCATGTGTTGCATGTGCTACCGTCTCGGTATCGAGAGAATAATCCTTACAGAAGGTGCCCCACGCCTTGAGCACGCCAGGTGTGGAATCTATGAGTGTTCTGTAACAAGTATTAAGTAAAGCAGACAGATAAACAGGTCAAACCTACCCATCCATATCGAACAGGATCTATTTTACGAGGAATTAGACAAATTACGCCATTATAATTCAACGACGCACGGCATTCACGACAACCGTAACAGTCATTTTTCAAGACGAAGTATAGCACGTGACTTACTTCCTGGGTGTTCCGATTGCAACTGAGCACAATAGACTTGGAACAATGAGTCTTAGACCGTCTTTGTTTTACTGTAATCAGATGGCTGCGACCCGTAGAATTGAGGCAAGTATAAAGCCTTCATTATCTTGATCTTACCCTCATTTTTTTCTTTCACATCCCCCGATCTGTGATCGTATAGTCATTCATTCTACCTGACCTGGTGTCCTGCCTCATTCACGCACGTCTCGTAACATGAAGTGTTCTACGTTTGTTTTTTTGTCCCTCTGCTGGTCTGTGTCTGCTCGCCCCACCCGTCGAGCCACCTTTACACTGAAAAACGGTGAAGATGCTATCGCACTGAAGTGAGTCTATAATATCAAATCTTTCGAATTGAACATCTTTGACCACGTCCCCAAAAATAGCAACAAGTTCAAAAGCCTGACCGTCAATTCCGCTTGCACTACAGGCCAAACGGCCTGCATTGGCACTAAATTTGCACAATGCAATGGCGGAAAGTTTGTCACCGAACCTTGTGGTGCTGGAACGATGTGCGGTTCAATATCATCCGATATTGTCATATTTTTGATCATTTTCCTCCAGTTGTGCTGCTTTACCTTTGGTCAACTCCCCTGGCACAAGTATCACTTGTACAACTCAGTCTGATCTCGCCGCGCGAATCGCTGCAACGGGAGCAAAGGATACAACTTGTTCTTCTAATGGATCAGCGGTGAACATGAACCCACGCACTGCCTACGGTTGAACTGAAATTTTCTGTGTTCAGACCAATCACACTGCTACGTCCACCAAGTTAAAAGGTTCGAAGACTAACGCAACTACTACGGCCAAACCATCCAAGGCCAGCAGCACCGACATCCAGTCGTCCTTGACTCTTGATCCTTCCGTCATTTCCACTGGCTTTGAAAATGACGGACAAGATGTACCCGCGGCTGGGCAAGTTGCGTCTTTGACGTCCCGAAATAACTTTATCAACTTCTGTGCTACCGTTCCGAAGCTCCCCCTCACGAACGGCAAGCAGATTACATCTGGCTCTTGCAATACTGCACCCATGGGAATCATACCTTCCTCGTCTAATATGCCATCATCAAAGTTCACCTTCCCTCAAAATGGCGCTAAAATTCCTGCAAACAAGAATTTCACCATCAAGATGGCTATCGGGAATCTGGAGACGGGTCACTTTGTGAACGCAGAACAGAACTACTTCGCCGCGCCCCAGCAGTTGAACAACCAGGGTCGCATCATTGGTCACTCGCATGTCGTTGTGGAGAAGTTAGCCGCCATTGATCAGATCACTCTCACGAACCCAAAGCAGTTCGCTTTCTTCAAGGGTTTGAACGATGCAGCTGTCAATGGTATTCTTTCGGCGGAAGTCAATGGCGGGCTCCCGGCTGGTTTTTATAAACTTTCATCCATCAACTCGGCTGCCAATCACCAACCAGTTCTCGTTGCCATCGCACAACACGGATCGCTGGACGACGCTGTCTACGTGAGTTTCTTAATAATTCTTCACGACCTAGCTAATTGTTTATGGCGCATCAAGTTCACTGTAACTAATGATGGTAACAATGGTTCTGGGGGGTCCGCGTCACCAACACCATCACATTCTGCGACCAACCAGAAGCCTACTGGTACCAAAAAACATTGATATCACCAAGTCCTGTGACCCCCCCCCCCCCCTCGATGTTACCGTCATGACATTCCTTTGTTCCAAGTTTTCTAAGTTATACGTCTTTTACATTAGACTTGGTTTTCAGTAAATTACATGTAGTTAATTTCAGTACTGTATTACAATTCGGATCGTCTAGTCACGGCCTCCGTGTCACGTTTTGGGGTATGAAATCTAGCATCAAAACTCTGTACAAGAGAACATTCGCGATGAGCTACATCCGGTACAAACCGAATCATTCAAAGCGTGTTGAACCACCAGAAAAACTCGAGATTCAGTTGACAGATGTGGAAAGTAAACTCTGTACCCTTCTTGACGGATGTACGCAGAAGATGAGGGAGGACAAGAATCTTATCACTTCATGCAGAATTGCAGGTGGTTGGGTCAGAGATAAGGTCAATTTGGGATTGCGTTTCTTCAGTTGCAATTGACATATTTTTTGCTATTGGTTCTCGCAGTTACTAGGTTCTCAGAGCAATGATATCGACATCGCTTTGACCGATATGATGGGGTACACCTTTGCCGAACATCTCGTATCATATGCAGGAAGTCAAGACCTTGCTGTCAAGTCACTAGTGAAGATTGAGAGCAATCCCGACCAGTCGAAACATCTGGAGACCGCGAGAACAACTGTTCTTGGCATTGAACTTGACTTCGTTAACTTACGGAGTGAGGAGTACGCAGAACACAGTCGCATCCCGACTGAGGTGGTGAGTATGAGAAACTCATTTGGTGAATCACCAGGTTGATGATCGCCGTCAAGACTTTTGGAACCCCATTACAAGACGCGTTAAGAAGGGATATCACGATCAACGCCTTGTTTTACAACGTTCACTCCCGCACCGTGGAGGATTTCACGGAGAAGGGACTCGATGACTTACGTAACGGTGTAATACGCACACCGCTAGCACCAATGGAAACCTTCCGGGATGACCCCTTGCGGGTCATTAGATGCGTAAGGTTTGCTAGCAGGTTCGGATTTGATATGGTACCCGAGTTACAAGACGCAGCTCGAGATCCTGTAATTCAGGTGAGTCTGGGTTTGCATGATTCGGTGTGTCAAGTTTATATTCTCGTAGGAAGCATTGACAACGAAACTTAGCAGAGAACGGGTTGGTGAGGAGCTCGATAAGATGGTCAAAGGTTTCGCCACTTACCGAAACGACAAAGTCTAGTTTTAACATTTTACCTCAGGCCCGAACCCCCTTCTTGCAATGGAATGGATTCACATTCTCTCGCTGTATTCCTCAATATTTTCTGTTTCCCCAGAAATTGCCTCGACATTCGCCACGCCTCCAGCTCCATATGCGACCTCCCTGGCGGCGACTGCCCTCCTCCAAACCCTTCTCCACCCTCATACATCATCCCACCCTCATACAACCTTCCTTCCACCCATTCATCCTACCCTTCTTTCCATCCCCACCACCGACCGCGCTTGTAAAGCACGGCTTTTCTTAGCCGCTGCTCTGACACCATACCGTGGGGTCACGTATTACGACTCGAAGAACAAATTTCACCCTGCAGTCGAGGTCGTTATACGAGATGGTCTGAAGCTTGGCACGCAGAACCATTACCTGGATGGCATACCACCGCTCTTCACAGCTTCTGACCTGTTAAAAAGCAGATTGGAAGGACAGGAGTTTAGAGAGATTCCGGAGAGAGTTGCCATCGGTGCATGAGATTCATGGTTACTAATGCAACTTGGGTATCTGAACTAGTACACAGGCCTGCTATTGCGCGATAAAACTGTGCATAACCCAATTATTTCCTCGCATTGGACGACCAGCTTGCTGTTCTCACTTCTTCAAGAACTGGTCCCTCTGTATGATGCGGTGAATGACGAGTTTAATTGTACGTATAAAGGGTTCGATTCGTCGTTACATTTTAGTTTACATTCCTTCAGCGACAGGTGCTGTAAAGCTCATCGAACGCTACAATGCCTTCGTATACCGAGTCGAAGAACTCAAGCTACCCGCCGCAATAGACGCAAGACCCATTCTTGGTGTACGTTCCCGTTATCTATGTGTTTGGAATCACTCAATTTGTATTTGTCAATAGGGCCGTGAAGTCGTCGCAGCATTGGGAGTTCAACCCGGGCCATGGACTGGTCAAGTATTAACAAAGATTGTGGAATGGCAACTCCAGTATCCGGACAAAACGAAAGATGATTGTATCAGTTGGTTAGAAACCCAATACAAGGCCGGCAGTTTTTCAGTCGTGGAGGGTAACAGTACGTCAGACCTTTCGGGACGGAGAGCGAGGACTAACTGCGATGGTCCAGCGGCGAAAGTGAAAAGGCTAAAGAGATAGTCATTGGTAAAATAATAATAGCCTTGTCTCGGTTGAGATCATCGATAGATCATGAATTAAAAAAACCACGTTCACAGACACACAAGAGGATGCCCTGCAAGGTTGTTATTCTCCGGCGATGAGATTTCCAAGATGCTTACACATTTGAACAAGGTTACTATATGAGCATGAGCATCTTCGGAATGTCAAGCGAGGATTCAAGTCAACGGATCGTATTCATCACTTTCATTACATAAAACAAAGAGATATTGTACCTTCAGTTGTGTATTCATTCTACTGTCCTCCTGTGTCGTCGGCAATTCTGTCGGCCTTGACTTTGTCTTTGCGTCGTTTCGAGCCTGCGACCATGTCCCTGAGAGTAACTGTCAGTCTTCCTTCAAAGTGTGTTTATA
>QLPE01000377.1:82437-117931 GCA_003314125.1 Hygrophorus russula | reverse complement strand
TTGCTGATGTATACATGACACATATTGACCTCTTTTTTATTGCATCGTTCCTTCCAATTTTCCGTGCCGCGTTGACTATCTCTGCTCGCTTGACCTTGCCCATCTCCCTACGCTTCATCTTGGAGGGCTTGGGCAATTTAAGCATCCAGTCCGGTACAGTTGACCCCGATTGCAGGAGCACGTTTGCAATGCTTGAACGGCGTGTAAAGATTCGTTTTACATCTAAAGGAGTGGACATACGATTTCAAAAACGGTGCGTCCTCGTCAGTAAAATAAGTCACAGCTTTTCCCTCTCGGCCAGCACGGCCAGTGCGACCTACCAGATGTCAGTTGTCGTAACACAAAACTGTCAGTGAAGGCACCCACCAATACGATGCACGTAGCTTTGTACACTTGTCGGGAAGTCGTAGTTGATGACTTCCCTGATACCTTTGAAATCCATTCCTCTCGCCATAACCTCTGTACTTACCATTACCCAGCTCTCCCCTTTGCGCATTCTGCTCACAGCCTTTTCCCTCTCCTGTTTGCTCATGCCGGCATGCAGACAGTCGACATTAGGGATGCCACTGAGCACGAGCTCTTCGGCTAGAGATGATGCACGAGGTTGCGAAGACGTGAATATAAGTAACGGGGGGCTGTACGGTTGCGAGAGGTACGTTAGGAGACTTGGAAGCTTTGACGAGTCGTCGGCCACATATGTCAGCGATTGGGAAATGAGGGGAAGCGGCGTATCTCTGACAATTGTTAGTAAATTAGTTATAATATTTACGGTACACGTCAAGCCACCTACTTGAGACCAACCACAACGCGTATGGGGTCGTGTAACATTTGCATAGTTATTTTTTCCGCTCCCGCGGGAAGTGTGGCACTAAACACGGCCTTCTGTAGCTTTTCGTGCGTGCACGCCGCGATAATTTCTTCAACCTGAGGGAAAAACTCAGAATCCAGCATTCGGTCCGCCTCATCCAGAATCAGATGCCGGACGCTAACAGAATCAGATCGGATCAGACGGCGTAATAGGATATAGTTTACTTACTTGCGCAGCTCGAAGTTTCCCTTTTGCAGAGATGCAACTAGGCGTAAGGGTGTCGTGACAATCATGTCTTTATTATGATGTTAGCAGCAAAACTTCTGAGCTGTATAATCTGACGAGGGACTGACCTACTTTGTTACTAACATTCTTGTCCGCCATCGTGCTCGCTGTAGCCTTGCTGAACAAAACAATACGCCACTTCCGGCCTTGTGCGAGCTTGAGGCACTCGTTATGTATTTGGTGGGCAAGTTCTCGGGTAGGTGCGACAATGACAGCTCGTACCCCGGCGCCAGCGTCACTCTTAGCGCTGGAAGCAGGTGCGCCAAGAGCTGAGAAAATGGGGACAAGGTACGAGAGCGTTTTCCCTGTACCAGTTGGAGATATGGCCGCAAGATCGCGAGACTGTATAATATCGTTGATAAGTAATAAACAAAGGCCGGGCATGACAGACTCACCTCCAACAGTATTGGCATACCGTACGATTGAATACCGGTCGGATGCAGATATCCGTTCTTGGAGAGGTTTGACAGTAATTGAGACGACAGTTGATATCGCTCTCTCAATTCGTCGAACGACTCTGCGTGTTCTGGAACATTTGAGCCTTTTGCTGTGACGCGATGTTTTTGTTGAGGCGGCAGAACATTGTCTTTACCCCCCGCCTCTTCTCCCCCCTCCTCCCTTTTTCCCTTATCTGTGTCGACCGTTCTTCTTTTCTTTCCTTCTGGTTCGCCGACGTCTAAATGTCCTTTCCCGTCGTCGTATGCCTTTCTTTTCGTTGGCTTGCTTCCTGCATACTTGAAAAAATCCAGTTCGAGGGGAAGATCTCCATCCGTCGAGCCGATAGTATTTTTCGCTTTGACGTCCTTTAGTCCATTCTTCTAAAGGACCGAATTATGTTTCAGTTAGCTCAGTACTAGATCGCTTTATCGTGATTTACATTGAAAAGCTGTACATCACTTTTGAATCTGTTCTTGTCAAATTTTGCTCCGCCTCGAGAAAGAAGTTGGAATGCTTCCATGCCTTGCTGTACTAGTGCAGTCCAGCGTCGAATCTCAAAGAGGACCCACTAGTTTGCACACAACCCAAATCAGGCAATCCATTTTCAAGGCACATACAATGGCGGAAGATTTCGACCTCGAATCCCTCGTATTCCTTGAACAAACGTCCGCTCAGGTCTACTCATAGACATTTATGTGTTTATCTTAACGTTCTACAGGTTCTATGACGTCGGGTACGAGGAGGGATTTACGCATGGCCGTATCCATGGGCTCATCGAAGGGAGAGCATTGGGTAGAGAGAAAGGCTTTGAGATATGGGAAGAACTGTACTTTTATCAAGGATTCGCATTGGTGTGGAAGGCGGTTTTTGCGAAGGGATATCGCAACGATGAGTAAGTATGCCTTGCATTTTTACTCGTTCCGTCGCTAACACTCGGTACTCCAGCCGTGCAGTTCACCATATTGAATGTCTATTGGAATTGATTTCACAATTTCCTCGCATCAACCCGTCTCCATCCAATGCGCTTGACTCTGATTTGGACATTCCCAGACTTTTCCGTCAAATCAGATCGCGATATAAGGCCCTCTGTTCTGTATTGGGTGTCAAGCCAAGTCTGCGAGCTTTAGAAGAACCATCGCCTCAAAACCGTGACCATGAAAATGCTGCAAATCTCATTCAGGAAGACGGAACATCAAGTAGGCAATTATGGAGACTGGACAACAATACAAAGAAGTCCGTAGGACAAGATTTGAGTTTTTGATCGGGTTCTGGGTTCTACCCCTTGGTCAACGGTCGATCGTTCGTATGGCATAATGATAAGTATGATCAATCCCGGTCCTACAGTGAGTGAATCGAACACCCGCCAGTTAATCTTATGGTAAACTCCATGCAGATCGTGTTTAAATATTTAAATGATCGTCTGGTCGGACAAGCCCCATGATGATGAATTACAAAACCTATTGAAATATGTACGAGCAGAATTCTAGAATCTAAGGTCTACCATTCCCACAATAAATCCAGTCCAAGTTAGATTACGGGGCTCACCCCTGAAAATGTGTTAAATTTCGTTGGCGTAGACGACAATGCAGCTATGGGGTCTGCCATCACGACGCGATCACAGACCATCCTTTCTTGAGTTGCTACAGATTACGAGCAGGGCGTCAATATTTACATCATCAGGCCAGAATTTGAAGTTACCTCAAAGAAGACGAATAGTAAAACAGTGTTAGGTCCAAGACGAATGAAGGCGGGTGTCCAACCTTTAAATAAGAACATCGGTCCTTCTGCCCGTAGTGAGTTCGTTATAACCTGTGCAACGGTAGTCTTTGTTGACTAATGGCGCAGGCCCCATAACTAAGATGACGTTTTTGAATAATGGAAACCGCAAAACGTACTGATGACATCAGACGGGATCTAATAACATCTGCAGGAGAGCAGATGGCTAAACGAAAGAGACTGTCAGAAATTTATAGCCTGGGAATGTGCGCGAGCGAACTTGTTGCAAATGTTCCCGCCAAACAGCTTGCCACAACATGCAATAGCACGTCGTCATGTAGTTGGTAGTTGATGATAGGTATCGGTTGCTGCAATAATGTTGATTTAAAAAAGTCGTAGCTATGTGTTCGATCAATACAACTAGGACTTCAAAGGATGGATGCATACTCACGACCCTACTTGAGATGCCTGCTTATATTGTTATAGCAAAGAGATGTTGACTCTAACTGAAAGACGTACGTTCATCAACACGGCGCGAGTCTGTAAACAACCAGATATGTTTTAGGGACAGCTACAGAAATGAGATGCCGAAACTCACTGTATTTGTCCCAAGCCCCCTCGTCAGCCCCCGAACACCTTCTGCTTTTGTTAGACTAACCAGGCCACTCAGGGCATTGGTGTACCCGTACCGCTTTTCCGGCGGACGGACTGAATCGCTGGTCATGCGAATGAATAAAATATCTAAATGGAATCGTTTCAAAACATGCGTATGACAATATAAAAATATTTTACCCGCAGGGTTTCCAGCTATTCCACCAAGTCCCCCCGCGATGCTGGCAGCCAAAATCAAGGTCCCAGTCGACGGGGTACGTTTCTTCGAAAGGCGCCTTTTCATCTCCTCGTAACTTCCGAGACGCATGAGCGAGTACGTCATTTGCCGCAGTAGGGAAGCCGTCAGCCCAGTGTAGAGGCTGCGAATGCCAGCTTCCGCTGTTGATGCTCTGATGATGCTAAACGTGGTGTGTTTGGAGCCACCCCTTTGAGGTGCTAATGTCTGCATCCGACTTAAGACACGTAAATAAGTATCATGAATGGCATGAAGTCGAGTATAGGCGGAACTGACACTTTGGTTAGGTCCAATGGGTGTGTACAACATGCAGCCACTAAAAACGCCAAAAAAAGTTGAGTACGCAAAGTAGGCGAACACAGTACTCACTTGAAGCCGCAACACCTATCCGGCAAAATCATGTTTAAGGTTAGTATTCCTTCACGACGGTAGTCTACATAAGTACGCTGACCTCCAAGCCTACAATGGAGTCAGACGCATAAAAAAAGGAAAGAGACAGACAAACCAAAACGGATAATAACTTGCAGACATGTTGAAGAGCGACTAGTACTGCGACATCTAGGTCGGATGGCTCTATATACCATCATCGGTGGTTTTTGACAGCTCTCTGTGCTAACGTCACATGCTTTTTTTGTTTTTCAGTGAATGCACCTAACATCTGTATGTGTAATGGCACTAGAATCGCAACCGTCTATATGGGCTGTCAGACAATTGCAAGGGCGTAATTTATGGACTTATATACCAATTATTGTTTTCGAGGACCAAGGCGCTGAGCGAAGGTCCGTGCGCAGAGTTTGTACTTGTTGAAGGTTTCAGCCAAACTCGCGGTGCCGCGTTTTTTCTTTGACTTCTTCACTTTCCCTCTCGCTTTCTCTATAACACATCCCTGCGAAAATGAGTCACGACAACGAGGAACTTATCGACTACGAGGATGAGCACGACGTTCCCAACGGCACCACAGCCCCCACTGCCGCCAACGGCGCCTCTGCAACTGCTGCAGGAGTAGTCGATGGGGCAGATGGAGAGGGGAGGAATTTCTCTGGAATTCACGCAACAGGTTTCAGGTGTGCTGCCCCTCTGGTCTTGCAGTTTAAAAGAGCTTACGTCGTTTTTCAGGGACTTCTTGTTGAAACCCGAGTTGCTACGTGCCATCAGTGATTTGGGCTTTGAACATCCTTCAGAGGGTGGGTTTCTCGTCGGTATAATAATAAAAAAGATTCTTGTTGTTGAGGCGTCTGTTCTATAGTGCAACAAGAATGTATTCCTCAAGCTGTCCTCGGGATGGACGTCCTCTGCCAGGCCAAGTCGGGTCACGGAAAAACTGCTGTCTTTGTCTTGGCCACCCTCCAGCAACTGGAACCTGTCAATGGCGAAGTATCTGTTCTGGTCCTGTGTCACACTCGCGAACTCGCCTTCCAAATAAAAAACGAGTATACCCGGTTTGCCAAGTACATGCCTGATGTCCGCGTCAGCACCTTCTACGGCGGTACTCCGGTGGTAAAAGACGCCGAAGTTCTCCGGGACAAGAACAAGTGCCCTCATATCGTTGTTGCTACTCCTGGCCGATTGAACGCCCTTGCAAGAGACAAAGTTCTGGACGCCAAAAATGTGAAGCACTTCGTCCTCGATGAGTGCGATAAAATGCTGGAACAGCTTGGTTAGTCTTGCGAATTTCGGCCCCAAGTCCCCATCATCATTTATATTCGTCGCTTCATCGGCCACCTGGTTGCACATACTGTTGTCGCGTTGTCCACATTCATCGCCGCGCCCAAGAGCGTTGGCATTCCTTCGATCTGGATATCGGTCGGCAGGACGGGTGTGGGTTGATGCTGAGGTAGCGGAATATGCGTGGGACTATTGTCTTAGTGGTTTTTTCTGCGATAAGGAAAGCAAAGACTGAAACGAACGAAGACTACTCGAGGACGCACAAATGGGTAGCGATCACCGAGGATTCCGACCTGCGTCCTTTTCTGTGTTTCCTTCCTTTTTCTTCCGAGGTTCTTGCTTCGTCTCTTTTCTTCTTGCCGCCTTTCCTTGTCGACCATCTCATCTAATTTGCGACACCGTCCACTAGACATGCGCCGTGATGTTCAAGAAATATTCCGAGCGACGCCACACCACAAGCAAGTGATGATGTTTAGCGCAACTTTGGCCAAGGACATTAGGGCAACATGCAAGAAGTTCATGGCCAACGTAGGTGTCGTTCTCGCAGCTGTGTAGACTTATTAACGTTCTTTTCCGTAGCCACTCGAAATTTTTGTTGACGACGAGACAAAACTTACTTTACACGGCCTTCAGCAACATTACGTGAAATTAGAGGAGACGGGAAAAAATAGGAAATTGAACGAGTTATTGGACACCTTAGAATTCAATCAGGTAATAATATAAGTTTGTGTTCGCGACCGTGTCACACTTAGAGATCGCTTTACCCAGGTTGTCATCTTCGTGAAGTCCGTCGCGAGAGCTATTGAACTCGACAAGTTGCTTGTGTCGTGCAATTTCCCGAGCATCAGCATTCATTCAGGTCTTCAGCAGGAGGAGCGGTGTGTATCTCACCAATTTGTCGTTTTGGTTTATAACAATGGAATTATGAAGGATCAATCGTTATACAGCCTTTAAAGCGTTTGAGAAGCGTATATTAGTTGCGACCGACATTTTCGGGCGTGGTATTGATGTTGAGCGAGTCAACATTGTTATCAACTACGACTGCCCCCCAGACGCTGACAGCTATTTGCATCGTGTCGGGTACGTGTTTCGATTGTCACCTGACCATGATTTTACTGAGGCAATAACGAACTCAGTCGTGCCGGTCGTTTTGGAACCAAGGGTCTTGCCATCACTTTCGTCTCGTCTGAGAGCGACCAACAGGTCATGGCCGCCATCCAGTCTAGATTTGAGGTGGCCGTCCCTGAACTTCCTGACCACATTGATCCAGCTAGTTACAGTGAGTACTTTAAATATCCTCATGTCAACTATTCTAACGTATCCTCAGTGACGTCTTGATCACTTGTTCTCATACTTTTCCTGCCCCATTTCCCCTTTCTGTCGGTTTTTCTAAAGCATACGTATGTGTACTCGTACTACCAGCGTTTCAATTTGACAACAGTTCCACGTGATCTGGAGTGAATAGTAGCGGAGGAAACGTCTATACATGTCCGCCTTGAAACTGGATATTGTTATTCGAAGAAACAAACCCACACACACTATCTAATTCTGGGCTAATTGTCTCGACCATGGGAAAGCAGTACAAACCGAACAAAAATTCCTTGACCACATTTTCTGTGCAGAGTTACATGAAATGATACAAGAAATGAATGAGGTCACCGTCCGCCGTGTACATATTGCGGGGGATACTGTGCAGCTCCATACGCGCCTTGAGCTTGGGCTTGGGCATGGGCCGCCTGAGCATGGGCCATAGCTTGGGCCTGGGCCTGAGCCACCTGGGCCTGGGCAACTTGAGCCTGTGCGGCTTGAGCTTGTGCTTGAGCCTGCACAGCTTGAACCTGAGCGATCCGCGCAGCATCCTGCTGAGTCGTGTACATATTCGGCGGTACACGTGTAAACTGCTGCTGCTGTTGCTGTTGCTGTTGTTGTTGATGGTGATGAGCGTGGGGATGAGGATAATTATATGCAGGGGGCGCCATCGAGCCAGGCACCGTGCTGACACTGAACGGAATCGGATTTGCGGTGCCAGTAAAATAAGGGTGCGAGAGGGCTTCAGTGGCTGTAATACGTTCAGCCGGGTCGAACTTCAGAAGTCGTGACAATAGGTCAATCGCTAAATAGCATGTTGGTCAGGAGTGGCTGTAAACCACAAAATTATGTTTACCTTGTGGGGACGCCTTCGGAAGCACTTGTTGGAAAGCAATCTTAGGGTAGCGCGGGAATTGTTTGAGGACGATTTCAGGCTGTTAAAATACGTAAGTTAATTGTGGTCGGTAAGAGTCGAAGAGCGAACTGACAGAATCGGTTGATATTTTTTTAAAGGTAGCATCGCTTGGCGTTCCAATAATCCTCATGATGTGTAACAACTGGTCTTGGTTATCTCTTCCTCGGAAAAGCGGAACGCCGGATATCATTTCGGCGAAGATACAACCACACGACCACACATCGATCGAAGTGCTATACGTCCGGGAACCAAGGAGGACATCGGGAGCACGATACCAAAGCGTGACCACCTTTGTAAATTTAATCACAGGGAAATCGGAAGTAAAAATGTAGGTTACAAACCTCGTTGGAAAATGTGTTGACGGGTACGCCAAACGCTCTGGCAAGTCCAAAGTCGCCGAGCTTTAGCTCTCCCTTCCTATTGATGAGTAGATTTTGCGGTTTGAGATCGCGATGAAGAACTTGGTTTTCATGACAAAAAGATGTGCCCTTTAGAAGCTGATACATGAAGCTACGGACTGTAGCTGGTTCGAGGGCGCCTCTGTCTCCATGTTGATCCATGTACTTCTTCAAATCTTGTTCGCAAAATTCGAAGATGAGGACTAGCTTTGTTTCTGTGTGGATGACATCATGTAGGCGGACGATATTGACGTGCTTTAGCTCCTTCATGAGCGATATTTCACGGATCGCAGTAGATGGGGTCCCTTCTTCAGCATCGAGGTGAATCTCTTTCAACGCAACGATTTCATTGGTTGTTCTTGATCGTCCTTTGTAAACTGTCGCATATGTGCCTTCGCCTAAACTCAAGACATATCATGTCAAGACAACGAAGAATCTGTAGATGAGACACCTGCCTAATTTCTCTAGCTAATGAAAGAGTCAGATGGCGATATGTAGATAGTAGCAAAAAACATACTTGAATGTAGTTCATATTCACCGTCAATCCCAGAGAGCTATAGTACAGAATTAGGTCTTCTTGACCAGTGTGTAGATAGTACTAATATATACAAGAGCCACAGTCTCGCCGCAAAACTACGGGGGACGGTCACGGTTCAATCCAAATTGAGTATTGACGCGTAGTACTGTGAGAATCTCCAGTACACGTGCAGGACCGCGAAAAAAATTTGAAGCTAACCCCGACAGCCCTGCAGTCGGTCAGTACAGCGAGTCTACTAGAGTATAACTACTGACAGTTGTTCTGATTCTTTATAGCATGGCCTCTTCGGAAAAATCAAAAAAGTCGCGCCCAAAACCTCCGCGCAGTCGACCCACTGCCACTTCTCTACTTACCCAACCTGTAGTCGAAGATTCATCTTCGCTCGCAGCGCTTTCATCATTTTCCTCCAACGGAAATTTGTTTGCTTTTATATCCCTTGCAATCGACAAGCACCGTCTACGTGTATATGACACAGTCACCGGACAGTCGGTAGCGGAGCATGTTGTGGACTCGGCTCGTGTTACAGCTTTAAACTGGAACACGTTCGACCCATCCGAAGGACAACGTCCATCGGCAGAATATGACTCTGCCCCTCCTATTAATAAGAAACGTAGGAAAAAAAACAGCCAGGTTGCTGATGGAAATCCGCCAACCAGTGTCATCGAAGTAGTAGTTCTAGGGCTATCTAACGGGAGTCTATCGTTCTTCTCCCCCATCCATAGTCACGTTTTACGGACATTGTCCCACTCTACAAGCACAACCCCGATCTTGTCTGTAGCGTCTACCAACGAGGAAAAGAGGGCAACTATTTGGACCTCTGGTGCAGACGGTGCCATTCGCCTCTGGAATGTCCGGACGAATGATATATTGGGCTGTTGGAAAACTGATGACCGAATACCTTATTCGTCGGTCGCTACTCGGCCAGGAGTCCTTGCTGAAGAGGATGATCGGATGGACATCCTGGTCGCGAACCATGGCATCCACCTGTTCTCTACGACGTCTGGCCCTTCTGAGATTAACCCTGAAGCTCGAAAACCCAAGGAACTGGCTTCATTTACTGGTCACGCCTCTTCGATCATGCATCTCCAGTGGGATGCATCACAAACTCCACCAACCCGCTTTTTGTCTGCAGCGGAAGGGGACCGGTTCGTATACGTTTGGGAAGTTCCAGTTCAACATGGGGGGCTCTCGAAAGAAGGGAAGGTGGTTGCCTCCGTCCCACTTGACTCAGACGTCCGAAGTGTCTCATTATCGATTTCCTCGTCTTTGTCGGGGTCGAATATCGAGAAGCAAAATTTACTAACACTTTCTGCTTCGGGGAAGATATCCGTATACCCCATTCCTTCGGAGCTGACGCCCCCCGCCAGTTCCAACAAAACAGCACACAAGGTCCCTACCTTACTGCCGCGGTCCATTATATCGATGTCTTCCAAAAAGAAGGGGACCACAGTCCAAGTAGTAGGCGCATCATTTGCTCCAGGCCTGGACGGCCAAATACGAGTTGCAAGGCTCGTCGGGGGTGTAAGGCCCATCTTTAAGTTAATTGTAGGTGGGCTGATTTGCACAAAATGTATTGCCTCCTAATACAGTTTTCCAGCCATATCTCGATGAATCGGGCGACTTCGTTCAAGATATCAGTATCAGTCAAGATGACGTTGATGATCTTGCTGGCCATACACAAATAGTTGGTGCCTATTGATTGTAGTTCCGCAATATGCCTAATGTCGGTCTACTTACTTAGGCCACTCCAAACAAGCGGTACGTAGAACCCCCATCACTTGCCGTTCGATCTGGCGTCGAGCTCGGGCAAGATGAAGAAATGGATGATCTTGCACCACAAATGGATGGAAACCTAGACGTCGATTTAGCCGAGCTTAGTCTGGGCCAACGGTTGACAGCTCTATCAGGTGCAGACGATGCCTTGGGTCGTACAACATCAGACAGCGACGGTGAAGTCGCCCCTAAGCGAGCAGAAAAATCCAACAGAAAAAAGCAACACGAGGTTTCCACCGTGCCTGCAAATTCGCTAACGCGAACGTTGATTCAGGCATTACATTCTTCTGATTCAAGACTACTCGAAATGTGCTTGGCTCATTCAGATCAGAATCTGATACGCAATACCGTACGAAGGTTACCCCCTCAGTTAGCAGTCCCTTTGCTTACCGCTTGCGCGGAACGGCTGGGAAGGGGAGCAAGAGCTGGCAATTTGAAAGGTAGGGGTGGGGCAGCCAGTTCGCAGAGAGGTGCTGGATTGATAGCATGGGTGAAGATGGTTTTAGTCATTCATAGCGGTCATCTTATGACGGTGTGTCCTATTTACTCCTCCTTCCGAGATATGTAACGATGTCTGGAGCAGATACCCGATCTTGTCGCCCGCTTATCGGTACTTCATTCAACACTAGCGACGCGGTTGACATTACAAGAAAGTCTGTTGTCATTAAGTGGGAGATTAGATATGGTGCTATCACAAATTGAAATGCGGTCATCGATTGCACCTGCGCCCTTGGCACCTCTAAAGGGGAAACAGCTCTCTTCAAATTCACAGGAGACACGAGTGACGTTGTATGTGGAAGGGGAGAGCGAGGATGAGGAACGGATGGATGCGGAAGTTGAGGTGGAGAATGGTGATGATGTAGGGAGCATTGAAGATGTGGAATTAGGTGGGGATAGTCAAGATGATGATGATGAGGAGGAGGAGGAGGAAGAGGAGGAAGAGGAGGAAGCGGAGGAAGAGGAGGAGAGTGACAAAGGCGAGGATGGTTCAGATGATGGACCCACTGTGAATGGTTTCATTGACGATGAAGCCGAAGAGGGCGAGGAGGAAGAGGATAGTGAATAAAATATTTACACCATTCTCTAAAGCTCGGCGTTCTCGCTGAACAAAAGAAAGTCAAAGTGCCTCATTGATTTTCCGTCTACGGGAACTGCTCGGCGATTTAGAACTGGTCCGACGATTGGCTCTTTCAGCGTGTGCCTGCATTAGAATTTTCGTCAGCGATTTAATCGATAAACTAGTGGAGACTTTGACTTTGCGCTTTTGGCCGATTCTGGTTAACGCTACATCCTCACCCTCGTCTGACAACGCCGTCAAATCGCTCTCGTCACCATCCTGGAATAAATTAAACCTCGGCCAGTGACGGTAGGTGGTCGTAGAACGTACCATCGAATGACCTCCCTCTTTCTTGTTTGTGGGAGCTAAAGTTTGAAGCTCAGCCACATATGCTGAAGTGCGACCCCCGACAGTTATCCATTTGATAGTGGCCGGTTTCCCAGACGGCTCCGTGCATTATGTCAGTGATTTGTGTCAACTGGTGAGGTTGTCAACACACCAACTTCATCGTATGTATTGCTTTCTTTCCCTTGCCCTGCTCCCCGAATGTCAGTACGAACACATCACTGGAAAATGCTCCCTTGCCCAACGATGTTTGAACAACCAGTTTGCGGGAAACTTTGAGTGATCGGCGTTGACTTCGACGGCTACCCGACAGACTTCTCCTATTTGGTGGTGTAATCCAACCAGCTGGCTTTCGATGAGGGTATTACAACGTTGCTCAGGGTGAATTCGTGCATGATGCAATACTTCATCTACAATGCTTCAGAATAAGCCGCAGCTCCCACAGAGACCACGAGGAACAATAGTACCAGCTACCCAGTTGCCCACACCCGCACTGAACGTTTGATCAAGTAACAAAGCTTTAATTGGACAAGTCCTTTTGAGCACCAGGGCTTTGAAATCCTCAAGAGATGGCATTGACAAAATTGGATCGAACCCGAGCAAAGATATAGGGGGTTCATTCAATGGTGATCCAGACAGGCGAATGCGACCAAGGCGACGAGCATCCAGAAAAGCCAATTGTACGACGGAATTCAACACTTCGTCGTGTAGATGTAAAATAAACTAGGAAGTAGCGTCTAGGGGCGCTGCTTAGCATAGTGGGGTGATGTTGACAATACCTTCATGAATCGGGGCGGCCAGTCTACGGAGGCCTTGTTAGGCGTTTCGCGGTAGTATGTCGCAAGTTCTCCTTTAACCTGGAATGCAGCATATGATCTTTACAAGGAGTCGTATAACTGCAGACATACTTGTAGCATTCCGGTCATACCAAAGTGTAAGACTGGGACCCGGCCTGAGCCATCAAGTTCCAGATAGAACACTTTCCCTGCGCGTTACATTAAAACTACGACACAATACGACATTGAAGGTCACAACATACCGTATCTCCCTGCGTTCTTCAATATGCGTCCGGTGACTTCATTTGCCTTTCCGCCAAATTTATTGTAGATCAGAATACTTCTAAAGTGATATTTCAGGATCTCGACGCACAAAATCCGTGTGAGATATGCCCGAAAACACAATTGCATCCTCCGTTGTCTCTACCTTTTGTATTCTTTTGCCCGTGCCGACTGCTCGTATAAGTGCTGCTGCTCTTTCGACTTCTACTCTAGTTTTATCAAGGAAATTCAGCTCGAGTTTTAGAGATGAGATTTACCGGGTAATTCTGGCATAGTTACTAGTATAAATTTATGCGTATACACCTCTCGGAAGTGACGCGACCAGGAATGCGTCTTGGGGACGATTGAGCTTTACTAAATCACCGACATGGATTGTTGGCACAGCCACTGGAGGCAAATTTGCGCACACAACGGCAGAAAGGTCGTTAGACGCTGTCGTCGTTGGCAACACAGGTTATGGTCCAGACTTCGTAAACGGTATCGAAAGCCAAAGCATTCAGCTTGGCAGTCAGTAAGTCGTTTTATTTTCGGTCATAGCACCTGAATTGATTGTGTCCAAAGTAACATGGATGGCAATAGAGCAGTTCTCGAAGCACGGGATCGCACAGAAACGCAAAACAATCTGCGTCAAGCAACTGCGGCTTTGGATTCCGCATTTCGTCGGATTAGACAACTAAGGCATAGTATTCTGGAACTTGCGGATGCGATGCCCTCAATCGAGTCAACAAATCGCATGCATAACCCCGATAACATAGGACCTGCTCACGAAGCCATTATACTGTCAGAATCAATAGTCGATAATCATACCGACTTAGCTGCTGTAGACATGGACAGGCTGCGATCTACTCTGCCTCCGTCAGTGATGGAGTCGTTGGAGAGATTTGAGGCAGAGCAAGAGGAAGGACGTACCGACTATTTCTCAGGTCGCGCACCACAGCCACCTATTGGCACTCCATCTAGGCAGTCAACGTTGTCTCGCAATGTTCATTCAACCAGTTCGTCACACGGTCACGATTCTCCGGTCATGACACCTTCTCGCGACACCCTCATTCCTCGAAGATCTTGGCTGGAAACACAGCTTTCACGTCGCAGGAGTTTGAATCTGGATGACGTTTCTACCACCATCGGCAGACGTGTTGCTGCCCGTGAAGCAAGAGGTCAAAATACTGCGGGCGAATCAGCTCCTCGGATTGAACAGATACTTCTCAACACCACGGCTCTTATCGCACGAAATATAGATAATATGAACAATCGGATTGCAGCGCAAAGGATTTTACGTTTGGAGCAGACAGCGACACCCAGGACCGATGTGACTTCAGATCATCGACGACTCTCAGAAGATGGTCACAGGGGAAGTCAGAACTCTATGAACCACTTGGGTTTGGCATCAGCGAATGTACCTCCGTCCCGCCAAATGCAAAGTCGTAGGTGGAGAGCTGTGCGTGGGGAAGCAGGCGGGAGGCAGAATTCTGGAGGATTGCCTACGCCAGGTCCATCGGAAACCAGCGCCAGCACAAGTGCAAGACTGTCCGCTCTGTCCAACTTCTCCACGTTCGAAAATTTGGGAAGTCCCTTGACCCCACATTCGCGGGATCGCCCAATCCTATTCGATGAACCATACAGTTATGTACAACCCAGTCTACCTCTTCGCCGTAGGTCCGAAGATTTTGGTACGGCGCCTGTTGACAGTAGGAGCTACTTGGTTCGAAGGATGTTGAATGCTGATGGAGACGAGCTTGTCCACAACATCAACTTGGGCGCATGGGACGAGGATGACCCATCGGCATGGCTTATGCCTGAAAGGGAACGATTGCCAGACCCACCCCTTCCGGTCCGGGCAGTTAGGGGTATTGGCGGGGGGTCGGCTAGGGGGACCTATCAATTACAGCGAGTCGATCCCCCGGTAAGCCAAACGTCACCTCAGGTTCCTCGACGACGAAGAGGTTGGGGTACGCCTTTTTCACTTATTTGCTCGTTAAGTATTCCCTCTGACCACGTAAGTTAGCGCGACTTGATCCTGACGGTAACGAAATACCGACGGACGAAGAAGAAGAACTTGAACGGACTCGCTCTCAGTTCCGTGTTCGTGCATTACACAATGCTCGTGCGGCAACATCTTCGCATAATCCAGACATAACAACACTTATGCCAGTTACTCGAACATCCATCCTGCATGAGCCTGAGGAAGAGAACGTTGCGCGCGTACGGATCAATGCCCACGATTCAACCAGGTACATGACATCCATCGACAGATCTAGACGTTTTGGTGATGCGAGCGGGCATCAACCAACTAATTCGACTGCAGAGACGGTGATACCAAATTCGCCACATATGTTTGGCACATCCCTGCCTTTCCTAGCCGACCCTCTGCCAATGCCTCTGGATGACATGATCGCCTTAAAATCCCAGTCGTCCAATTTGGATCGTGGCAGAGGGATCATACTACCCCCCAAGCAAGCCATATGGGCGGGACGCTGACAAGTAAGCTACAGGTCATCCTTCCCAAAATACTTGGCACCCAATACCTTACACGATAAATCTTACTCCATACCTGCCTGCACTTTCTTTTGGGCCGCGGAAATCATGTTCCGTAAATTATTCAATTTGCTTATACTTTGTTCACATTTTTGTTCTTTATGCATGTTACTCTATTACTATACATTCCGGTCCACTCAACAAAGGTTTTTTTGGCTGTACAACTTATGTTCACACTTGTACTTCCTAGACTTCTGAGGCCTAAGGACGACCCGTGACCGACACTTTTCATGGAAATGATAATTATTTTTCATCCACTGGGTTGATCAAAGAAATAAATCAAGGACGACCAAAGAAACAAAACTGCTACACTAAAGGGAACGAAAGGGAGAAGAATTACCAAAAACTAAAATATACAAACGAATATACATCTATTTTGCACCGTGCTGCTGAAGCCCGCCAGGCGTTCCCGGTTGAATGCCACTACCGCTTGTTGCCACCGTGTTGCGTAAATGTGGTGGTAATGTAGGTTGTGTATACCCTGTCGCCCCAGCAGCGCCTGGTACGTAGGTGCCGGATCCTACCGTCTTGCTAGTAAGGACTGTGTTCGCCACCGCTCGCTGACCTGCAATTGCCTGGTTATTAAAAAACCCAGCATAGTTGGTTGCCATGGTTGTCGGCGTAGTCAAGCTCGAGCCAGGCTGAGGAGTTCCACGTCCTGAACTCGTACCAGCAGTTGGTGGTTGATAATTATACCATGAGCCATACGCATACTGTTGTTGGCCAGTTGCGCTGTAAGTCTGGTTGGGATAATATGTTGTAGCGCTTGCCTGGCTCTGGACTTGCGTTTGACCTTGTGTTTGGGGGGTGTATGCGGTCGGGTAATAAGGCGGGGTTTGGCCCGGCTTGTAAACATATCCAGTTCGGTACTGTTGCGTCGCATAGCTTGGATACGGGTAACCCGGATATATGGCTGCAGGTGTCGTGGCTCCAGCGGAGGTCACAGCTGATGTTGTTACGGGTGTTGCGGGATTGGGGTTAGCAATGACGGGATTAGGGATGGTCGCACCGGCCCTGACACGCAGAGTCGAGTCATCACGAAGAGCCGTTGAACGTGAAGGGGGTAGCGTGCCATGCCACCCCGGTGATGCTCCCAATGGGAGTGTCCGATGCAGTTTATGAAGGATAGAGGCGGGAGGGATGAGTGGAGGCATTTCGGACGTGTCGGTGGATGATCTCGGTCGTAGTGACGTAAGTAACGCCAATGAATCCATAATTCCTTGAGCTGTGCAGAAGACATTAATCACAAATTCCTCTAATCATCTGTATTGCTCACCAGTATCCCATTCTTCAGACCCCACTTCAACTTCACTCGACTCCCCACCCTCTCCAGACCATCGGAGTACTTGCAATTCTTCTAAACGTTCTAACGCTCTCCGGTTTCTCTCCAACAACTCGCATACAGCATTTTCCAGATCCAAGGATCCCAAGGCAGACTTGATCATAGCAATCTCTTCAGATGGTAGCAAGTCACCCAAAGAAACTTGAACATCATCGGCCAATTTTTCCTTCTCCTTCAATTTCACGTAAGCCTTTTCGCTCACCGAAAGTTCTCGCAGATCCTCGTCGGTGTGACACATATCAACCATGTCAACACCGTCACGAAGGTCCACAACAGCACTAGGTTTAGCCTCTTCTGGTTCCTTCATCTTTTGGCGCTCTTGCCTCCCCCAAATGATTTCTCCAAGAGCCCTCCGACCAATTTCCACGCCGCTCTGGTCGAAATTCGGCGCAAAACTAGCATATTGACCATAGTCCAAGAAACTTCCACACCCAACACGGCGTGGTGTTGGTAGCTTGGGTTTCGGTCCGGCTGGTTTTTTTGACGAGTACGACCCTAGAGTTACACAAGACGAGACGGAGGGCTCTTCCGGTGACGACGGGTTAACTGTTGGCGTTGCAAGGGATGGTAGGATGGCCACTAGCTCGGCATGCGCTGTAGCTAAATCTTGGAGTTTTCTGCTATCGGCAGCACAGTCGGCGTTGAGAGAGGTCCACCAATCACCTGTGGGGAGTCGTTGCATAAGGGCATATTTACGTTTCCTTGGAGGTGATGATGGGTCAACTGTAGGAGAGTGTGGTTTCAAGTCGTCATTGATATCAGTGGGTTCTGAAGGGGATGAGATGATATTTTCGAGGTCGGTTGGGATGGGAACAGAGTGGAAAGAGGCTTGGTCGAGGAGAAATAGCGCCAGGTTGCAAAATCGAAGTTGTTGGGCCGCAGGAATCGATGGTCGGGAACGAGGTTGAGAAGATATGGGAAGAAGATGTTGAACGGCGGACTATGAGTGATAACTGGGATAAATAGGTTAAGAACTCAACGACACGTATAAACTCACGCGGAGTACACATAGGGGGTACTGGGATGATTCCTTAAGCAAAGTACGGAAGGAGTAGGAACTTGGCAGTGTTTTTTGTTGAGATGTTAAGGACTCTGCTGATAACGGAAAGACACGATCAAGTAAGCCTTGATTGTCGATCCTGAAACAAGCATCAGCGGCTCAGCGATGTGGAATAGGTAGAAACAAACATTTCCAGAATATCCAATATTTTTTGAGCACTGACGGTGTCTATTGGAACGTCGCCAGCTTCTTGAAGGTGAGGTAGTACACCGTCTGGCTCTTGACTGCCTTCATCTTTTATCGTGGGATCAATACGCAATTGTTTTGTGGCTGGTTGTGCGTCGTTGTCTGGTACAGAATTGCGTTTCCGTTTCTTGGTAGTTGTTTTAGATTTTTGAGCAGGCAAGGGTGCGGCGTCCGAAGTCAGTTTATCCTTTTCCTTATCCTGGTGAGTGCTAGAGCGAGTAGCCCGAGCCATTTAACACGACGAGTTGGCTGTAATAAAATGATGAGCTGGACGACGTTGAAAATGTAAAACGGCTGCTCGACGCGTTTTGCTCGACGCGTCCCTTCGCGTTTGGCAAATTGGCTCACGTTTCAACTCCAAAAGCCTTTGAAGCTTTTTGCAGCGACAAACGATAGAAATCCAGATTAAATCTCCGAATGAATTATTTGCACTTCATTTTCAAATTCCGACTTCATTTGAGCAAATGGCCTCAAGGCTCGCTCCCGCAAAACCCATCCTCAGAGCGAGGCTTGGCTCGAAACCGTCCAATGGATTCGATGCAGTCTTCATCCCACAGGTCAGAAAATTGGTGTTTGAATACTGCGACAAATGGCCTTCATCTGCCAATACCCGGTCATATCTCCACAAGCATCTCCTACCACTCGCGGAGCAAAACCCTCACGTAGAAGTCATCGTGAAACAACGTAATCATAAAGAGCCCATTGTCAGAGGGTTTTATTGTGCGTTTCTGAACTTTTATTTATCTAGTCACCCATTCATTTTCTCCTTTGCGAAAGTGAATAACCGGGAGAAAGTCATTCCCCTTAACGGCTT
Source organism: Hygrophorus russula (assembly GCA_003314125.1). Classification (NCBI taxonomy): domain Eukaryota; kingdom Fungi; phylum Basidiomycota; class Agaricomycetes; order Agaricales; family Hygrophoraceae; genus Hygrophorus; species Hygrophorus russula. Next base: position 98,842 of record QLPE01000377.1, on the reverse strand, counting down.
CGAAGTCACCGGGATCCAAAAGAAAGTTCAACTATTGCTCGATTCTTCCGGTGCTCTCATCAAACCACTAAAGCGAACAGTAATGAGCACCACAGAGGCAGCAAGAGGTATTTGGAGTGGGTTGCACGACAAGCCGTTCAAGATCTAGATGCTTGTACAGGTTGAGGTAACCGGTCAACCGGGTATGTTAGCCATTAACTAGGTCTAGCGAACTTTCTTGTCCCGGTGTCCGAATTGCATTTTTTTTTTTGCTTCTTTCTGGCGATCACGTACATTGATGGCAACCCCTAAAAAAACACGCTTCCTCCTTGCACAAATATGACTCACCAACGATGTTCCCTTTAGGTGCTACGGTTTTAATACCGCACCATGAGGCGGACAGACACGTGTAAAACGCCTGGTTTGTGTGAGATATCAAGTCTGTTACTATAATATACGCAAGGCACCTCCCTGGTCAAACTCTGCCTCCCCCCAACAGTCGACATGGTAAGTGTGCTCATTGTCGATGCTTTCTTTCCCCTAACTAGCCCCTGCAGTTGCCAAGCAAATCATCAACAAAGTTTATGAACAAACCGGTGAGCATTCTTTGTTATCTTTGCAGTGAATAGGTTTTGAATATATTGTGCAGGATTTCTTTTCTGACAAGGTAAACAGTCAATTCCCGAAGCCCTCAAGGTACTCTGTGAGTTGCAAGCACAGCACAACTATAAAAATGCTTATATATATCTAGGCGGCGGAATTTCACAAGTGTGGTGCCCGGCCATCCACCACGTCCATTCATGCCACACCCCAACCTCTACCCCCACCCCCATACCATCAATCAGAGTGGATCTATCGACAGCCAAGATCACTAGCGAAGAAAAAGCAAGAGTCTTCTCTCGAACAACCCTTTTGGTCGAGTATCATACGACCCCGTTCAAAGGCCGATCGAAGCGTCCCCATGCTTGGCCATACCAATGCACGTAGTCGAAGTCTTAATCGGCGGCGTTTGCCGTCTATAACATCCATCCCTTCTTTAACCTCGGAATCTACATCGGAATCTGTTGCTTCTACTTCTTCCTCCGTGACCAAGACCATCTCTCATTCCGACTTTAACCCGAAAACTAAATCCATCATGACCCGCACCTCATCCGTCTCGACGAAAAACTCGCAGTCTAAATCCGTCAAGTTCATTGATACACCGACGGTCATCCTGGACCACGAGTACTACGACGAATTGGACATGGATTCTCTTTATGATTCCCCTGTCACATTGACTGTACCTCTTCCTCCTCCCAAGGGCAAGTCACATTGGGGATTTAAATGGTCTATATTTTCAAATAAGAATGCGCAGGGAGACATACGACCCGTCATTTCTGGCCCATTCGTTTTGAAAAGTACACGGTTCGAACACCAGGGGCATAGCGGCGATCGTTCTCCTGAGCCTGTAAACAGTGACAGCCTCCGATCAAAGCTAAAGAAGTCGAGGTCGCTCTCTTTGTCAATGCGAAGTCCCGCTTCCATGGAGAGTTTTCGGTCGACCAAATCGAGCAGTTCTCATAATAATCTTTGGACATTTTGTTCTTGGCGGTAGACGGTGTGGCGTCTAGGACTCTATTACTTATGTGAGTCGGTCAAGTATGGTGTTTAGCCTGCTGATTCGATCATCATTCGCGGTAGAAAGCATCCGTGAACACTGCGTTCTAACGCAACTATAGAGTGTACAATGGAAGGACACGAACTTGAGGTTCACGAGGTTATCTTATCAGGAATCGATTTCTTGTCCAAGTTGTCCTGCTGTTAGCCCAGGCATGCTATAGCTATGTTTACCATGAAACGGTGGATATTTGATATGCATACATACGAATGGACAAGCATGGTTCGTCCTACCATGTACATATGCTTATGCCTACATGTAAATAAATAAATGGCTAGAATAAAAATTTTATTATGACCAGGTTTGCTGTCGTCTTTTTTCGGCCTCCCATGTTGACTTCATCAGACGTGCACCCTCTACTCTTGACCGGATTATTGGTGAGATGAGCTGCATCTGAGCAGCTTGGATATGTGGTGGCACGACGTAATCATTTCGAATTACCTGTGTGAAGCGTTGAGCTTTTTTCAACAAGTTGAGATGTATATCTCACCGAACCGATGGCAAGGAAAAACGAAAACGTCGCCGCACTGCTTAGCATATATTGGGAGAGCGTGGCGAGGAACCCTCGCGGTCCTGCGCCACCCCTTGGCCAAGACAACATTAGTTATGAATACATGTTTTTAAAACATACATACCGCAATATGCTATACGAGCCGAATATAAATCCTATTGTCAGTCCAACACCACCACCCATTAGAGCACCCATCCTGGAAGATGAACACGATCGTTCAGACACATCCACAGAATGTGAATTTTCATGGCCCTTACTTTACTGTTTTTTTTTTTGGCTGGCGAATTAGAGCGAATCTCTTAGTTATATAGTGTGGTACTTACACTTTTGCCATACCGAAGGCTCACTTCGATGAGGTACGGCTTGCATGATAAAGTGCAAGGAAATGATATATTTGGAAGCGTGACCATACGAGCCGTAACTTGCAATGTCGATCTCATTGCCTTCATTCCCTCCTGCTCAACAAGCACAAATCAGTTCGTCTTTGGCATAGCAGATTCATATGGACTGATCATGACAGGTGTGTACAGTTCGAGCGAACCAGAGGGATTTGTACCATGTGTCCTCGTTGAGAGAACAGACTGACACCGTTCTTAGGTCTTGGCTTGGTTGGTTTGATAAATTTATCTATCTTTTATAGAATATTGCTCAATGAGCTGCTAGGAACACGGTGGCTAACGCGGTGGGACAAAGAAGTGGAGTTGTTAGTAAAGCTTGTGTACTACGGGCTCACTACTGGCCGTTGTAAGTAGCACGTTTAGTCAATCGTCATTAAGTTAATCACGTCAACCCTAGCAACTCAAACACTCGGGGAAGAATATACTGATATATGGGAACACTCAGCCTTCACGCAGAGAATCCGCCGAAGACTCGCGCTTGTACTGCTACCAACTTTGCCCTCATATTTGCTCGCACGATGCAACTCGAATTTGTTTTCGCGATCCCCTTGCCTGGAAGCTGTTTTGAAGACGCTCCCTGTGATATTTGAGGTTGTATCCGAAATTAACCTGGCAGTGTTTTATTTCTCAGGAGTGTATTATGATGTTGCGAAGAGGATCCTTGGAATTCGATATGTGTGTATACCATCTCATAATTGCGAGCGAGGGATATTGATATAATCCTAGTTTTCGTCACTGCCAGTAAATCCGCATACTCGACCACCTTCATACTCCCTGTTGGGTATGCTTCTCGCCGTCAGACTTCTTCACCGTCTGCGAACATTCATCCAACGCATATCTCAAAATGCGTCGTTAAACTTACCCTTTGAAAAGGCTAAAGGAAAACAACCCAGTAATGACGCACACGAAACCTTTATCGATGATCGTCCTGTATCCAGCTTTCTTGGGCCCGTTGACCCAGAAGGTGAACCGGCAAAACCGGCCGAAGAGGATGAACGGACTATTCTTGACATTTCATCGATACCAAGTGCGCTGAGGGCTGGAAGAAATTGTACATTGTGCCTGGAAGAGCGGACTGACAGTTGCGCAACAGAGTGTGGGCACTTGTTTTGTTGGAGCTGCATTGTTGGCTGGGGACGCGAAAAAGTGCGTTTTTTGTTGTATTTGTTGCGACTAATGAATTAATCAGGGTTGATAGGCGGAGTGCCCACTATGTCGACAGTCACTGAATCTTACGCGATTATTGCCTATCTATAATCTGTAATCTGTGTAGACCCCGACAACATTGCAACGTGAAGACACAGTCACTAGATTCAAAATACCTAGAAATACCTGTCGCTACTGCACATGTAGCTTTTGAGATCCATTGTTACACATGATCACACCACCTGTTGTATGAGTGTGATATTATCGCCTTTCAGGAGAATCCGTCCTACGTTGCACGACTTTATCAGCATTACATTTTTTAAGGATAATCAATGATTTTGACCTAGTTCTCTCCGCGGTTTGGCATCTTTGACATACACTTCGGCGGCCTCATCTATTACAACATTCATGAATTCATCGAATCCCTACAAAAGCAAAGTGGGTGAGTGAGACGAGATCGTTATGGTCATCTAGCAAGAGAAAGGCGATCTCGATGAACAATGAACAGGGTACGCGTTCGCCTTCGTCGGCACAGAAACCGAATTTAACGCCAATGATACACGATAGTATGATTTGACACGCACAATGATTCGCCCTTCAATCCGCATTTCTATATTGTCGTACAACCAAACCACGATTTTTGTTCTCTGTGCCAGGACGTGTTAGCTTGAGGGGTGAGAAAGTTTCTGAAGGGAGACCTGACCTGTTGAAGGTTCTTGAAAATAACATTCTAGTAGTTTCTAAGTTATAAAAAACTCCACGGCGATGGACAAGGTACTCACGATGGGCTGAACCATCACACGCTGTTGACGTCCCGACATGATTGGCAAAGAGATGCAGGTGACAACCTGAAAGACTCGTTCCAGCTGAATTAGGCCTGCAGCATATTATGTAATTTTCCCACGAGTTAGCAAACGCGTCGTCCACTGCGGCACGTCTGTTACAGCAGTAACAGCAACCATGGAGGTCGGTGAACTTATTCATAAAGTAGTTATTAGAACTCAAAGTATCATTAGGTATTTTCTCCAGCGAACTCATCGACGGCTGCTGCTGTCACTTTCATCACTTTCGTACAGGACCTAAAGCGCAAGACTAAAGCATGGGGTCCTATGATTGAACTCTGCGCTAATGGAGAGAAAACACTAGAACGATTCCGCTTTCAGTTTCCAGACGATTGGTTGTACAGCGACCAACTTCGGGGAGAGTGGAGTGCTTACAACGAAATTTTGAAGAGAAAGAATGATTCGATCCAAGAGCAGCTTGGTATGTACCTACAGGCTTCAAACGCGTTTATATCAACGATATTATCTCCCTAGCTGGACTTCAACTCAAGATTGTCGCCGAGGACAAAATTGTGGAAAACAAGATCAACGATATCTTATTGGAATGGGAACAGACACGTCCGGTACAAGGCAGTTTGCGAGCCGACACAGCCATGAACACAATCAATGTATTTGAAGGAAAACTTACTCGCGTACAAGAAGAATACGATCTCGTCTGTAGAGCCAAGGAAGCACTCGACCTGGAACTCACTCGCCACACGCGTCTTGAGCCCGTTTTTGAAGAGTTGCGCGACCTTAAGGCGGTATGGACTGCGCTTTCAGGAATTTGGAGCCAAATTGGCGAGCTCAGGGAGATGTCATGGGCCACCGTCCAGCCACGGAAGCTGAGGCAGCAAATCGACGGCCTTTTATCATCGACTAAGGACATGCCCACGAGAATGAGGCAGTATGCTGCTTTTGAATATGTTCAGGACGTTTTGCGTGGTTTGCTCAAATCAAACACGATAGTGTCGGAAATGAAATCGGAGGCGTTGAAGGAAAGACATTGGAAACAGCTCTTTAAAGTGCTTAGGCTGCCGTCACAGATTAGTCTACCACTGTAAGTATCATATTTTGATATGGGGCTACAGGACTCACTTCTACAATCTAGAATGACACTTGGAAATGTTTATGATATGGACTTGAAGAAAAACGAGGTTTTGATCAAAGAAGTGATCATACAGGCGCAGGGAGAAGTTAGTTCGGTTTTTGTGCTGAGTGATAGATGTTTAATCAACTTCCACAGATGGCTCTCGAAGAGTACATTAAGCAAGTCAAAGAGATCTGGACGAACTATACTCTTGACCTCGTCAATTACCAGAACAAATGCCGTCTTATTAAGTATGCAGTACATTCTTTCTATATTATGATTACTGATTGCAAGCAAAAGAGGGTGGGACGATCTGTTCAACCGGTGTAGCGAAAATTTGAACTCTCTGACTGCCATGAAGCTATCCCCGTATTACAAGGGTACGTCCATTCTAGCGGCCACACACAACACACTCATAATGAACGTTATTTGCACCAGTTTTTGAGGAAGAGGTATATGTTGCAAGTGTGGATTTCCTTTTGTTACGCTTAACTCTTGATAGGCTGGTTCTTGGGAGGAAAAGTTGAATAGGGTTCATGTGCTGTTTGGTAGGGTTTATTGATCCAAGTCTGCTGGATACCTTCTTGATGGCATTTCGTAGATGTCTGGATCGACGTCCAACGTCAATGGGTGTACTTGGAAGGTATTTTCTCTGGCAGCGCAGATATCAAGCATCTTCTCCCTGTCGAGAGTGCTCGTTTTCAGAACATCAACGCGGAATTCCTCACCGTTATGAAGAAAGTCTACAAGTCCCCCTTTATTATGGACGTCATGAATATCCAAGGGATCCAAAAGAGCTTGGAGCGTCTTGCAGACTTACTCAACAAGATCCAGAAAGCCCTCGGAGAGTACCTGGAACGGGAACGTTCTTCATTCCCTCGTTTCTACTTTGTGGGTGACGAAGACTTACTGGAGATTATCGGCAACAGCAAGGATATCCTACGCATTATGAAACATTTGAAGAAGATGTTTGCTGGGATATCTACTGTTATGCTTGACGAAGATCTGACGCAGATACAGGGGATGGCATCGAGGGAAGGAGAGGAAGTGCACTTTAGGGATCCAGTACTGCTGAAGGACTTCCCCAAGATTAATGACTGGCTGGCAAAGATTGAATCGTCGATGCGACTATCCTTGGCGGAGTTGCTATGTGATGCGGTGAATGAGCTTCAGGTTTTTTACGGCAATGGTGCGAAATTGTCTGTGGATCAGCTTATGGGCTGGATGGAGAAATACCCGGCCCAGCTCGTTACTCTTGCGGTCCAAGTAGCATGGACTGCTTCAGTCGAAACAGCTTTCGAGGCTTCTCAACTTCCGGAAGGACCACTCGATGTTATCCACCAGGCGCTCGATCTCCTCGCTGACATAGTTTTGCAGGAACTGAGTCCTGTTACTCGACGTAAATGCGAGCACCTCATCACCGAACTTGTACATCAGCGTGATGTCACTCGTACTCTCATTCAGCAGCGGACGACAGACGACAAGGGATTCACATGGCTTTATCAGATGCGATTCTATCTTGACCGTGCGCTTGAGAACCCACTCGACAGGCTGGCGATTAGGGTTGCGGATACTTCGTTCCCGTATGGATGGGAGTATCTTGGAGTGCCAGATCGATTAGTGCAGACTCCCCTTACAGATCGAGTATATCTCACAATGACGCAAGCCTTGGATAATCAACTTGGTGGTGCACCGTTTGGCCCCGCAGGCACTGGTGAACTTATTTTTTTTTGTCAATATTTGTCTATTGTCTAATGTTTTATAGGGAAAACGGAATCTGTGAAAGCACTGGGCGTCCAACTTGGCCGATTCGTTCTAGTTTTCTGTTGCGACGAAACTTTTGATTTCCAGGCCATGGGCCGCATATTCCTTGGGCTTTGTCAGGTTGGCGCATGGGGATGTTTCGACGAGTTTAATCGGCTTGAAGAGCGCATTCTTAGTGCAGTGTCACAGCAAGTCCAGAGTATCCAGCAAGGTCTGGCCGCAATGGTCAAGAATCCCGATACGGAGATTGAACTAGTTGGTAAAAACTTGAAGATCAATAAGAATATTGGTTCGCTAACTTTCTTGCGTCTTGTTCACGAATGCTAAGTTGTTTTACTAGGTATCTTCATCACGACCAATCCCAATTATGCTGGTCGTTCGCAGCTGCCTCCTAATTTGACGAAGCTTTTTAGACCGTAGGTTTGGCAAAATGCATACTTAGAACCTCATACCGAAAATCCCCTTCTTTCTAGGATGGCTATGACCCGGCCCGATCGCGAACTGATTGCCCAAGTTATGTTGTTTTCCCAAGGCTTCCGGACAGCTGAATCCCTTGCCTCCAAAATTGTCCCTTTCTTCAATCTCTGCGACGAACAACTTTCGCCTCAACCACATTATGACTTTGGTCTCCGTGCACTCAAAGCCGTGCTTGCCAGTGCTGGTATCCTCAAGCGTGAACGCCTGCAAAACGTCAAAGTCGCCGACGCCGAGGATATCGAGGGTCTGTCGGATACCATCTCGGAGCAGGTCATTCTCATCCAGAGTGTCACTGAAACCATCGTGCCAAAATTGGTAGCCGATGATGTTCCGCTTCTAACCAGGTTGGTCTGCTTTGTCTTTTTTTTGTGATTCTGTTTGTTTTAACGGTATTCGTCCAGTCTTCTCGCTGACGTATTCCCTGGAGTTGACTATATGCCTGTGGATCTAAACACCTTGCGTGAGAAAATTTTACAAGTTTGTGCAGAACGACGCTTGGTCGACGGCGAGCGCTGGATCGCAAAGATTCTCCAGCTTTACCAGATTCAAAAGATTCAGCATGGTTTGATGATGGTCGGGCCATCGGGCAGCGGCAAGACTAATGCATGGCAAGTGCTACTTGCTGCCCTTGAGCGACTCGATGGCATCGAAGGCGTCTCATACGTAATTGATCCTAAAGCTATGCACAAGGATGCGCTCTATGGTACATTGGATCCCACGACACGTGAGTGGAATGACGGTCTCTTTACTCATGTTCTACGCAAAATTGTGGACGATGTTCGCGGGGAGAGTGGAAAGAGGCACTGGATAATATTTGATGGAGACGTCGATCCAGAATGGGTGGAGAATCTCAATAGGTGAGTTAGCCTGTCAGAAATTTTAATCGCATCTAACATACTGTAATAGTGTTCTAGACGATAATAAATTGTTGACACTCCCCAATGGCGAACGTCTCAATTTGCCTCCGAACGTTCGCATCATGTTCGAGGTCGAGCATCTCAAATATGCTACTCTTGCAACTGTCAGCCGATGTGGAATGATTTGGTTCAGCGAAGAGGTGGTCGAACCTTCCATGGTGTATCGCCATTACCTTGAGACACTTTCGTCGATCCCGCTCGATGCTGACGACGAAGATTCGATAGATTTAACCGGTCGCCGCGTGGATGTCATTACATCTGACAGCTCGACTTCGTCGAATCTCATCACGCAGAAACAGGTTGCCACGATCCTCGAACGTTATTTCGAAGTTGGCGAGCTCGTCAGCTTGGCTCTGGACTTCGCCGAGTCAATGGAACACATTATGGACTTCACGGTAACACGTGCCCTAAACACACTATTCTCTCTCATAAACAAGACAGTTCGAAACGTTATCGAGTATAATTTCCAACACTCGGACTTCCCTTTGGCACCTGAGCGTGTTGAACAATACGTTTCGAAGCGACTACTAGTCAACATCATTTGGGCATTCTCCGGAGATGCGAAGTTGGACCTACGTGCACAGATGGGGGATTTTTTGCGCAACAAGACCGGCATTGATCTCCCCGTCATCGCCCCTGGCGCATCACTACTTGATTTCGACGTCCAGGTTGCGAACGGGGATTGGGTGTCTTGGCAATCAAGAGTTCCTGTGATAGAAATTGATGCCCATGCTGTCACTGCAGCGGATGTCGTCGTGCCAACGATGGATACCGTTCGACACGAGGAGGTCCTGTACTCCTGGCTCTCTGAACACAAACCTCTCATGCTCTGTGGCCCTCCTGGATCCGGCAAGACCATGACACTCTTCAGCGCACTAAGGAAGCTTCCGGACATGGAAGTTGTCGGCCTGAACTTCTCCAGCGCTACGACTCCAGAGTTAATCCTGAAAACGTTCGAACAATACTGCGAATACCGAAAAACGCCCAATGGAGTTATTCTTGCTCCTGTGCAAATAGGACGCTGGCTCGTGGTATTCTGTGATGAAATTAACTTACCGGCTCCCGATAAGTATGGTACGCAAAGGGTTATATCCTTCATGCGCCAACTTGTTGAATGTGGAGGTTACTGGCGCGCCAGTGACATGGCTTGGGTGAGACTCGAACGCATTCAATTCGTCGGCGCTTGCAATCCTCCCACCGATCCCGGTCGTGTTCCTCTTAGTCACAGATTTCTGCGTCATGCGCCATTGGTCATGGTCGACTATCCTGGTGAAGTGTCATTGAAACAAATCTATGGCACTTACAACCGTGCTCTTCTCAAAGTTGTTCCTAATCTTCGAACATACGCAGAACCCCTCACAGATGCCATGGTTGCATTTTACCTTGCTTCACAGAAACGCTTCACCACAGACATTCAAGCACACTATGTCTACAGTCCTCGCGAGCTGACTCGCTGGATACGTGGAATTTACGAAGCAATTCGGCCCCTAGAGGTGCTGTCCGTGGAAGGTTTAGTTCGCGTTTGGGCACACGAAGCATTGCGTCTATTCCAGGACCGGCTTGTCACTGAGGAGGAACGGCAATGGACCGACGACCACATTGACGCTTCTGCTCTAGAACATTTCCCTACCATCAATCGCGACGAGGCTTTGAATCGTCCTATTCTATTCTCTAACTGGACGTCGAAGTACTACATACCAGTAGACCGGGAGTCCCTCCGAGAGTATACCAAAGCACGTCTTCGTGTTTTCTATGAGGAAGAGTTAGATGTCCCACTCGTTCTTTTTAATGATGTCTTAGATCACGTTCTGCGGATTGATCGTGTGTTCCGTCAAGTCCAAGGACATCTCCTTCTTATTGGAGTTAGCGGAAGCGGCAAGGTTAGAATTCATTTGTTCAACACCCCACCCTCGAATGCTGATTAATTCGCAGACCACGCTCTCTCGTTTTGTCGCATGGATGAACGGACTCAGCATCTTCCAGATAAAAGTGTCGAACAAATACACTGGTGACGACTTCGATGACGATTTGCGCACTGTTCTCCGCCGAGCCGGATGCAAGGGAGAGAAGATATGTTTCATTATGGATGAGTCCAATGTTCTTGACTCGGGATTCTTGGAGCGTATGAATACCCTCCTTGCCAATGCAGAGGTCCCTGGTCTTTTTGAGGGCGACGAGCATGCGGCACTAATGACCGCGTGCAAAGAAGGCTCTCAACGAGACGGTTTGATGTTAGATTCACATGAGGAGCTCTATCGTTGGTTCACTCAGCAAGTTGCTAAAAACTTGCATGTTGTCTTCACCATGAATCCTCCTGAGAACGGTCTGGCTTCCCGAGCTGCGACTTCTCCAGCATTGTTCAATCGTTGTGTCCTCGACTGGTTTGGTGACTGGTCCGACCAGGCTTTCTATCAAGTCGGCATGGAGTTTACGCATACCCTTGACCTCGATTTAACCTCCTACAACCCTCCCGCTTATTTCCCGATTGCGTACCGTGGTCTCTCCATGCCACCTCTCCATCGTACGGCCGTCGTAAATGCGCTAGTTCATGTCCATTCATCACTACACCAGATTAACCAACGCCTTAGTCGTCGTCAGGGACGATATAATTATGTGACACCTCGTCACTATCTCGATTTGTGAGTAAACTTACAATTACTTTGTCGCGCTGAGCTGAGTTTTATCAGTATCAACCATTATGTCCGTCTCTATACGGAAAAGCGGGACGAGCTTGAAGAGCAACAACGCCATTTGCATGTTGGACTTGACAAACTCAATGACACAGTGACCCAAGTCGAACAATTACGAAAGAGCCTCGCAATCAAACGCTCGCAACTTGAGGCGAAGGATGCTGAAGCGAACGAGAAACTCAAGCGAATGGTTGCTGATCAGCAGGAAGCAGAACAGAAGAAAGCGGCTTCCATCGAGATCCAAGCAGCTTTAGTCGAGCAGGACCGACACATCGAGCAACGTCGAGCCGTGGTCATGGCTGATCTTGCTGATGCTGAACCCGCTGTTCTTGATGCTCAAGCCGCTGTCCAGAACATCAAAAGGCAACATCTACAGGAAGTTCGAACTATGGCCAATCCCCCTGAGGGTGTTAAAATGGCTATGGAGTCTGTTTGCACCATTCTTGGTCACAAAATCGACAGCTGGCGGACGGTCCAAGGTATCATCCGCCGCGACGATTTTATCCAGAGGATTGTCGGTTTTGACACAACCACTCAAATGACGAAGCAGTTGCGTGACGTTATGAAAAGAGACTTCCTCAGCCGCCCCTCCTATAACTTCGAGACTGTGCAACGTGCCAGTAAGGCCTGTGGGCCGCTCGTCAAGTGGGCTCTCGCACAAGTAAAATTCTCCGAAATTCTGGACAAGGTCGAGCCGCTACGGAACGAGGTACGATCGTTGGAAGGGCAGGCTGAGACCACCAAAAAGCAGGCCAGAGCCATCATCAGCATGATTGCTGAACTCGAGGCTAAGATCGCAACGTACAAGGAAGAATATGCTCTCCTCATTAGTGAAACGCAAGCAATCAAATCGGAGATGGAGCGCGTCCAGAGCAAAGTGGACCGGAGCATGAAGCTGCTGGAGAGTCTGTCTTCTGAGAGAGGCCGCTGGGAATCGGGTAGCCGGACGTTTGATGCTGAGATGAGCACGATCGTTGGTGATGTCCTTCTATCGGCTGCCTTCCTGGCGTATGGAGGATTTTTCGACCAGCATTATCGCGAAGTTATGTGGCAAGAATGGTCCAATCACCTCATTGAAGCCAACATCAAATTTAAAACCGAATTATCTCTTACGGAATATCTTTCCACTGCTGATGATCGTCTCAGTTGGCAGTCAAAATCCTTGCCCTCAGATAACTTGACCACCGAAAACGCCATTATGCTCAAACGTTTCAATCGCTACCCCCTGATTATTGACCCTACTGGCCAGGCAACAACCTTCTTGCTCAATGAATACAAGGATCGTAAGATTACGGTCACAAGCTTCTTGGATGAAGCGTTCCTCAAGGTTTTGGAAAGCGCCCTTCGGTTTGGCAATCCATTGTTGATACAAGACGTCGAACACCTCGATCCCATCCTCAATGCAGTTTTGAACAAAGAGATCCGACGAACTGGTGGCCGAGTCCTCATCCGTCTAGGCAGTCAAGACATCGATTTTTCGCCCGCATTCACTATGTTCTTGTCTACCCGTGATCCATCGGTAGAATTTTCTCCTGACATTTGCAGTCGCGTAACATTTGTGAACTTTACGATGACAAGAAGCAGTCTGCAGAGCCAGTCTTTGGACCAGGTACTGAAAGTGGAGCGGCCGGACACGGAGCGAAAGAGGACGGACCTCATGAAGGTTCAGGGCGAATTCCGTTTACGACTCCGTACTTTGGAAAAACTTCTTTTGCAAGCACTCAACGAATCCACCGGCAACATCCTTGATGATGATAAAGTTATTGACACCTTGGAGACTCTGAAAAGAGAGGCCGCAGAAATTACCCACAAAGTCGAGGAGACTGATTTGGTAATGAAAGAAGTAGAGCAGGTTACAGCGGAGTACCTCCCACTGGCACAGGCGTGTAGCTCAGTGTTCTTTGTACTCGAGCAGCTGAATCTGGTCAATCACTTTTACCAGTTCTCCCTACAGTTCTTTTTGGATATATTCGATTATATCTTGCATCACAACCCAAATCTTACCAAGGTGTCCGACTACAGTCGTCGACGGGACACTCTCCTCGACGACTTGTTCCTTGTCGTCTACAGGCGGACATCAAGAGCACTTTTCCACCGTGACCATGTTATGCTTGCGGTTCTCCTTGCGCAAGTCAAGTTACGTGGAGTTGAGGAAATTGGAGATGAAATTGAGTTTCTGCTGGAAAGTGGGGATGGGATGCCAGCTGCTGCGGGTGTGCCAACCACGAACTCCGCGTTGACCACGGATCAAGCGCTTCGTCTTGACAATTACGCTAAGCATCCCATATTCAAACCTGTCCAGCTTCACGTAACGGAGCACGAGGATGACTGGATACCCTTCCTGCAATCAACCAATCCAGAACAGTGTGTGCCCTCTCCGTGGGAACGGAGTACCCGTAAGTCCTGCTGACTCCTATTCAAATTCGGATATCTAACATCGTTCGTTAGCTGCTGTTGAGGCTATTCGTGCAATCCTTATTATTAAGTGCTTTAGACCTGACCGTTTGCTGCAAGCAACGGCCGCGTTCGTTCGCGTAGTCTTCGGGACAGACCTGTCGGCGGAGTCTGGTTTCGATCTCGGAGCAATGGTTACAGACGAAGTCCCGTCTGCCACACCGTTAGCTCTCATTTCTGTCCCGGGATACGACGCCAGTTACCGTGTAGAGACATTGATCCAAAACACAGGAGCAAGATCTTCATCCGTTGCTATGGGATCACAAGAAGGCTTCACGTTGGCCGATCAAGCTATTGCCGCAGCCTCTCGGCAAGGTTCTTGGGTACTTTTGAAAAACGTTCACCTAGCACCTTCGTGGCTGGGTCAGCTTGAGAAGAAGTTACAAACGTTGAATCCTCATCGCAATTTCCGACTCTTTATCACCATGGAAGCCAATCCGTCAATACCTGTCAATATACTACGTCAATCACGCCTGGTCATGAATGAGCCTCCTCCTGGTATCAAAGCAAATCTCCTGGACTCGCTCCGCGACATAACTTCATCACGGCTTGCTCGTGGTCCTACAGAGAAAGCTCGCTTGTATTTCTTGCTTGCCTGGTTCCATGCTGTGGTGCAGGAACGTCTTCGTTACGTTCCGTTAGGCTGGAGCAAGACATACGACTTCAATGATTCTGATATGTCTTCGGCTTTCGGTACCATCGACACATGGCTTGATTCTGCGGCAAAAGGCAGAAAGAATATCGATCCTGCCGCAATTCCCTGGGATGCACTGCGGACGCTTATCAAGCAGTCTGTTTACGGTGGAAGGGTTGACAGCGAATTTGATCAGAGAATCTTAGACGCGTTTGTAGATGGCCTGTTTACTCCCGCAGCATACAATGTGGACTTCGATCTAGTTCCCAGCTTAACTGGAGCGAAACTACTGACCGCACCGGACGGGACACGAATCGAGCACTTCTTGTCTTGGGTTCAAGGCTTGCCAGACCGCGAGCCCCCCTCGTGGCTGAGTCTACCACCCACTGCCGAACATGTCATTGCTGTTGCTCAGGGTAAGCTTACTCGACATCTGAATAGGACTACGTGCTAACCAAAGTACAGGGAATGAACTCCTGGGAAAACTCCGGAAGATGAGAATGTTAGCAGATGACGACGATGAGGTGACACCTGTGGCCGGGCCGTCGAAAGGCCAGACTTCGCAACAACCCGCCTGGATGAGAACCCTCCTAGAGCGTTGCCGCGAATGGCTTTCTCAATTACCTGCTGTACGTTATGTATATTTTCGACTTGCTTAATGTCTGGCTCATTCCCTTTGGCAGAAATTTGATACCCTCGCAAAACAGCAGAGTGACAACCAAGACCCGCTTCACCGGTTATTCTCACGCGAAGGCACAATTGGTCGCAAATTATTAGGTCAAGTCCAAAAAGATCTCAATGACGTTGTCAAAGTTTGTGAGGGAGAGTTGAAACAAACAAACCATCTGCGTACTCTTATGAGCTCGCTTACCAAGGGTGAATAACCCTTCTCCAATGTTATTCCGTAGTTAATGATCTTCACAGGTACACTTCCGGACCACTGGAGGCGATACAAAGTCACCAAATCTATGGCCGTCTCGGAATGGATCTCAAATTTTGCTCGCCGTTTGGATCAACTGCACCACATAGCATCTTTGGACAGTTTGAACAACGTCGAGGTCTGGCTTGGGGGGCTATTTTTCCCTGAGGCATACATAACTGCGACAAGGCAGGCAGTTGCTCATCGGAAGAGGTGGAGTTTGGAAACATTGCACTTGAGGCTTGACATTGAGCGCGTTAACGATCCTGGGGCATTTATTGTGGATGGTGAGTTTAGCTTAGGCGTTTCATTCGTTCGCTTATCACCTTTTGGCAGGTTTGGCTTTAGAAGGCGCTGCATGGTCCACGGATAAACTTGTCTTGAATGACGGTAAAGCGGTCAGACTCAATCCTTCACAGATCCGCTGGGTACAGGCGGAGGAATCTCCCAGGACCGGGCTAGTCACCCTACCAGTCTACCTCAATAATGACAGGAGTGACGTTCTTTTTACTGTTGAACTACCATTTGACAGTGGCGCCAACTCACTCGTCGCAATGAGGGCAGTATGTCTGATCGCTGGTGCTTAGAGTACATATAGGTCAGGACGGAGCGCATACCCATCCATTACGATACCTAATTCATGATAACTACATACCTCCAATATTTTATAATTCATGTCTTTTCGTCCTCGTTTACTAAAGTTTGGTATCTTCGACAACGCTACCACTGACAACAGACAACACTTTCCAATCGATCTCGACGGATGCTTTTTGAAAGATAACACGAGCAGCTTCAGCGATGGCTTCGAACCCATCTGTTGCCAGAGCCAAGATGGTAGGGCCTGCACCAGACAGGCAAATGCCAAGTAGCCCGGGGTGACTTGAAGGTGTGATTGTCGATGTTACCTCAGGAAAACCGGGAATCTAGATGAATTGAATATATATATAT